>BTPG01000006.1:170256188-170353688 GCA_036245525.1 Semisulcospira habei | reverse complement strand
AGCCATTAAGCCAGGTGCTCTGCTATAGTGGCTGGCGCAGGACTAAACTCACTCATGCAACTGACCCCCAGTCCTTAGGCTGAAATTCCCGAACTTTGGACTGTGTACCGGTTCTGAAGCATTATACACTTTCACAATTCAAGAGATGTAATGCGTGGCACCGCTGACACGTATTCTGACACTACTCTTGAACTTCATGAATTAAGGTCGATCAACCTCTACTGAATTGTGCAGGGACTTTGACCACATGGTTCATCTACCCTAGCCTAGTACCTGTGAGTCCATATGTACGCTTAGTAAACGCAGAATGATTCTTGGCTCGGGAAAATTGACCTATGTATGGTGACGCGGACGTCAAACCAAAAGTTTGTTAATAAACACATTACTCGTGAATAGTTATTCAGACTAAATGCGTTTTCCATGGGCTTAGTTTGTTGAGAGAGAGAGAGAGAGAGAGAGAGAGAGAGAGAGAGAGAGAGAGAGAGAGAGAGAGAGAGAGAGAGAGAGAGAGAGAGAGAGAGAGAGAGAGAGAGAGAGAGAGAGAGAGAGAGAATGATGATGATGATGATGATGATGATGATGATGATGAAAGTTTATTTATCAACGTTAAAACGTTTTGACAGAAACAAATCGTCATTTTACAAACTTGCCGTTGCTAACATCTACAACATAAAATAGGTTTTAAAATAATAATAATAAAGACATTATATTTACACACATTATTTCATTCAACAATTAAAAAAAAAGAAAGAAACAAAATAATAATAAAATTTAAAAAGTTATATACACAGAATAATAGTAACACTCAACATTCATCTTATACCACACACACACACACACACACACACACACACACACACACACACACACACACACACACACACACACACACTATACATAAATGCATGTGGTACATGAAAGTATTACCATCAGAGCTTGTTTGAATAAATGCCCCGTGATGTTATGTTTGACTCATCAGGTAATCGAAAATTTTCGTTTTAAAGATTCCAAGCGAGGCTATTGTCTTCAAATGTGCAGGAATAGAGAGAGAAAGAGAGGCCGTGTGTGCTCGCGTGGTTTTATTTCAAGAACGTGTGCATTTTGCCTGTGTTTTTAATTAATTGTATGTGTGATTGTATAATATTATCACATCCAGCACGGTAATCTGCCCTCATATGGCAAAAGCCAGCATGTCCATTTTTGAGAACGCGAGATTTTAATTGCATAACAATCAAATATCGTTCCTCTCAAAAGTGGACTTAATGGCTTTTGCCATGTAACGGCCGCAGATAATGGCTGTGCGGAGCGCGGTTGCCAACATAATTATCCCGTCAGTCTCGGGATTACTGAAGTATTTTGACTTGACGACTTGACAAAACATGACGTCAGCTCCAGAATCTTCTCCGTACTGGCAGCGTTGTCACTGGACTTCAGGGCATAAGTTGGTTCCAAAAGTCAACAGGAAAAAAAAATTAGCTGTCTAGGCTTTGTGCCAACACCAATTCTCCGCTTACCGCGTTCAGAGAGACAACTCGGTTGATATGCAGCTAAACGCATGCCCGTTGCCGTGTAACGTTGTTTCCCTTGTTTTCTCGAAAGGGCGCGTGCACACTGACTAGTACGCGGCTACGCTGACATTGCCTGAACTGCACTGCGCATTGCAAGGGCATTTTTGAAAATGGTCTCAGTTCTGACAACGGCTTTTACACTCTGAAATAAGTCCCAATTGAGACTTATTTCGGAGTCTAAAGGCACTGTCTGCAGACAACGCAGGTCAGTTTTTGGTATGAGTTTGTGAGCGCATCACGGAAGGTAACCACATTCATCGATTTGTCTAGAATACGTCACTGACTCTGCCTTTTGACTCTGAAATAAGTCTCAATTCTGACTTATTTTAGAGTGTAAAAGCCGTTGTCAGACAATTTTTTTTCCCAGTGAGCAGACATTGGAAGCGAGCCTGACTTAGTAATAATTACCTTCCGACTCCGCCTGAAGAAAGTCAACAAGCACGATCCCACGAGAATCAAGTTCGACCTCGAGAAGCTAAAAGACCCAGAGATAGCGGAAGCCTTCCAGGCAAAGATAGGAGGAAAATTCGCACCACTGTTACTTCTAGGTGCAGCCGGAAGACACGGATGTGCCGGACACACTCATCAACACATTTAACACTGCTGTAACACAAACAGCTAGTGAGATCCCGGGCAAACACCGACAAACAAAGAAACCTTGGGTTACAGCTGACATCCTTGATATGTGTGACAAGCGTCGAGAATTAAAGAAAAAGAAGTCAGAGGTAGAAGGAGCTAAACAATACAGGGAAATTAACCAGGATATTAAGAAAAGCATGAAAAAGGCAAAGGAGAGGTGAACTGAAGACCAGTGTAAGCACGCAGAAGAAAATCTGAACAAAAATAATAGCAATAAAGCATACCAGCTGGTGAAAGACCTGACCAGTGCAAAACAAGGACGCTCCTCTATCATTCAAGATAACGAAGGGAACTGTCTTACAGAAGACCAAGACATTCTGAAGAGATGGACAGAGTACTGCTCAGATTTATACAACCACCGAGCTACAGGGGACCCAGGCATACTTGTCACCCCACCAGTGACCAATCCTCTGAGAAGAAGTATAGGCTGCCGTGAAGTCGCTGAAAAAAGGGAAGGCAGCAGGAGCAGACAACATCCCTGCATAACAAGTCCAAGAAGGGGGAGAAGACATGATAAGCGCCTTACTAACTATCTGCAGTAAGATCTGGCAGTCAGGGGAATGGCCCACACCATGGACCCAATCACTTATAATAACTCTCCCGAAAAAGGGCAACCTACAACAATGCCAGAATTATCGCACGATCAGTCTTGTATGCCACCCAAGCAAAGTCATGTTAATAATCCTACTGAACAGGCTGAAGCCACAGGCAGAGGAAATCATAGCTGATGAACAGGCAGGCTTCAGACCAGGGCGCAGCACAACTGAGCAGATCTTCAACCTGAGAGTTCTATATGAGAGGTACCTCCAGCACCAGCAAGACCTCTATCATGTCTTTGTGGATATTAAGAAGGCGTTTGACAGGGTGTGGCATGCAGCCCTTTGGTCCACCATGAAGCTGTACAACACCAATGCCAACCTGATCAAAGTAATAGAAAACCTTTACAACAAGGCCACTAGCGCAGTCTGCTTCAACGGCAAAATAGGAAATTGGTTTAGGACAACAGTTGGAGTCAGACAAGGCTGCTTGATCTCACCTACTCTTTTCAACATCTTTCCTGGAAAGAATAATGACGGATCCTCTGAAAGATCATGAAAGAACTGTCAGTATTGGAGGCAGTACAATCAAGAACTTGCGCTTCGCGGACGACATTGATGGCCTGGCAGGAACAGAGGAGGAGCTGGCTCAGCTGGTGGTAAATCTGGACAGTACAGCCATTGCGTTTGGCGTGGAAATCAGCGCAGAGAAGACCAAACTGATGACCAATAACGCCAGTGGCACTGGCACAGTAATCATGGTTGGAGGCCAAAAACTGGAAACAGTTAAGAATTTCAAATACTTAGGAGCCATTGTGACAGATGAGGGATCAAAACCAGAAATACTGTCCAGGGTTGCGCAGACAAAAGCGCTGACAAGACTAAAGACCATATGGAAGGACAGAAACATTACACTCTGCTCCAAGATCAGACTGATGCGCACCTTAGTCATCTCAGTGTTCTTATATGCCTGTGAGTCATGGACCCTCACAGCAGACCTCGAAAGGAGGATACAAGCCACTGAAATGAGATGTTTTCGAAGGCTGCTTGGCATTTCGTACAGAGATCACATCACGAACGAGGAAGTGGGAAGCAGAATCAGGCAAGCCATCGGGCCCTATGAAGACCTATTCTGTTTTGGCATCCTGTCTCGGAAGACAATGGAGTATATGCGCTTGCTGGGTCAGTCACTGGAGTGACCTCTCCAGGGCGCAAGCCTGGGCGAAGTGTATGGAGATCCTGGGGTGCCCAGTCGTCAAGATCCCCCTCTCGGCCTCGCTGATGTATCCAAAGGAATGCAAAGCAGTACGTTTGGCACCAGTTTGGCTGCAGGAGCTGCCAGAACAGTGCGTGAATACAGGCAGCTGTCTGCCTTCGGGGCTCCACTCCTGATTTGAAGGGTTTACTCCCCCACATTTGGCCGTTGGATCCAACCTGATCTCCTCCGTCCTCTAGCCGTTGGCTGTCAAAAACAGCTCATCCGCCTAGCCGTGGTGCAATGTGAACACCACCCCCTCACGTGGTTTAGCCCACCAGCTGAGGTGGTTTGCCAGGGTGTGGCGCTTGGAGCCAGCACGTGAGAGATTAAGGAGATGGATGAGGACCAGTGATGCCCGTCCGTCCTATGTAGGACGCAGCTGCCGAACAGCAAAGGTGCTACTTCTATCCAGAGCCCCCTACACCCCAAGACCTATTAGCCATTGAGAAAAAAACGCAAACTAGTGAAGTGGTATGGGCACGTCACGCGATCAGCAGGGCTTGCCAAAACAATCCTGCAAGGCACTGTGCAAGGAGGACGAAGGAGAGGAAGACAGAGAAAAAGATGGGAGGACAATATCTCAGAGTGGACAGGACTGAAGCTGATCGACACACTAAGAATGGCAGAGAACAGAGTGGAATGGAGGGAGCTGGTTGCCAAGTCATCAGTGGTGCCCCAACGGTCGGCAAGACTACGGGATAGATAGATAGACGTCACTGACATAAAATAAAATAAAATAATAGACTCCATACATAATTTTGCATAGCTTGGCCGACCTTTCCCTTCCAAGGGTAGCTTCCACCAACAAAACATTGCTAGAGTGAATTTGCTTCTTTACTGCTTTTACTTTCTCAAACAACCAACCAAACGCTGATCAGCCAAACAACCTGCAATGTTTTTCTTTCAACATAACCAATAAAACTTTGCTAAAATAAACGTATCGAGTGCTGTGACCGGAAAATAATTTGCCACCCCTTGCGACTTATAATTTTGTTTATTGACTTTGAACCTCTGAAACACTTTGTAGGCTTCTTTTTTTACTCCTCAACCGAAATGGCCGCCGGTGGGCTGAACAGTTTACACACCAGTAACTTCTATGTAACATTTATTTGCGCTACAGCGTTTATTCACATATCAAATTAATCAGCAGACTTCGCAGTTTTCAGAAATGTATATCTCAAATCACCCAAAATGAAAATTAAGACTGTTTTTATTTTACATTTGTTTCGCTGAAATTTACAACTAATACAATTTTATAGTTTACAACTAATACAAATGCAAAGACTATACGCTAGCCAACATATGGGCATAATGAATTTGTAAATAATTATATGGACATACGTTCAACTGCATGCGCTCGCTCGCTTGCGTGCGTGCGTGCGTGTGTGATATTACGTGACTTTCAGCAAAGAAAATCGGTTGGTTTCCATTTTTTTTTAAAGAATCAAGAAAGAATGCCTGTGGCTTCTTTATTATAAACTGATGGACAACATTATACTTTCCTACACGAATAATAAGATAAACCCGAGCATTCTGTCATAAAAGCATTCTTTTGTTATGCGTCTACATTCAACTTCAAACGAATTCCTTCATGTTGATAACATGACACAGACAACACAGTGCAGTTGACGAATACCACAAAAGTTTTATTCGTAAAGAACATTTACATTCACCCACAACATCAAAAATGTCAAGAAATAAGGAGGAACGAAGGATTAATTGCCCGTAATGACCTTGCAATGATAACATAGTCAGTCACGTTCAGATTCAGATTCAGAAAAGGGACTGGATCCGTCAGCAGTATCGACCAACTACACTTCGCATGAATATTCTCCCCTGCACTGATGTGTTCATGGTTGTGGTATCTGAGAAATTAGCCCGGTGTCAAAATAATAAGGTACAGGGGCCAGTTTCATGAGCGAGCTTAGTCCTGCACCAGCCACTAAGCAAGGTGCGCCGCTGGTGCAGGACTAAGCTCGCTCATGCAACTGGCCCCAGGCGTCAGTGCATGAATGAGTTTCAGTGAAGTTCAGCACAATCCATCCTTAGCAAGGCGTATCTCGTGCCGCTGAGGCCAAATTCAAAACAAGTTATTGCATATCGATACGATCCAGTCGATCAAAATGAAAACAGTTCTGATTAACACAGTTTACTCTTTGTAATGTATGAAATGAAATTAATCTGTTGATAAGATGCGAGAAATTAATTTGACTGTGGCGTAACTGATTAGCTTCTAATTCATGGGGGGGGGGGGGGGGGGGGGGAGGGGGGAACTACTGTAGCGTTTTCATGTTTCTTGTTTCTCGCATTGATATCTGTCAATGCCCACCGAATTTAATCTACGTAGTGGTTAGTTGGTTAGTTCAGGGTTTAACGTCCACAGTACCGCAGTGATAATGGACGGCCCTGACGGGCGGGTTATGGGGGACAGGGAAGTCTATTGCCTATGGAGTACGACCTGAACACTGCTCAATTCAGGCGCACTGCAACTGTGCCACTTTGTTTTACCAGGACCTTTCAACGAACATGCTATGGAACAAGCCCGTCTTTTTTCCCTGGATTGCGATTCCAGCTACCGGGGCCGGGACAGGGACTCGAACCCATGACCCGGCGATTCCCTTCGCTCTCTTGCTCCGACGCTTAACCGCCTAAGCTATTTCGGACTCTACATAGTGTGCGTATTGTTAAGCATTAATCCCTTGCTACTGGACACCGTGACAGAGGGGCACCAAAGAAGAGATACAAAGACTGTCTCAAGAAGTCACTTAGTGCCTGCCAAATCGACCACCACCAGTGGTCTTTGCTTGCTGCGGACCGTGACACCTGGCGCTCCACCATTTACAAGGCAGCTGTCTCCTTTGAGGACTCTCACAGAGCTAGCCTTAAGGACAAGCGGCTCAGGAGAAAAAACAGAGATGCCGCAGCTCAGAACCCTGGCCATACCTTCCCCTGCAGCCACTGCGGTCGAACCTGCCTGTCTCGGATTGGCCTCCGCAGCCACGAACAAGCCTGCAGACGTCGTGGGCAACTCCTATAAAATCTTCGTTCGCGAAGTCAAGCCAAGATCAATCCCAGGGGCGGATCGAGGAGGGAGTGTTTCCAGACACCCCCCCCCCTTCCACTCCCAACCCCCCTCCCCCCCCCAAAAAAAAAAAAAAAACCAACAACAACAACAACAACAACAATTCTTCAAAATGCTATAACAAAGTTCTTTTGGAGGTGTATGGCCCCCACCCCCACCCCCCCCCTTCAAACCCGCGTCGCTTGATATTTCGACGACCGTTGAGAGTCCTGACACATTTTCCTGCCGCGGCGGTTCTTGTTTATAAGGGCAGAGAACTGAGGGTTCGACCGTAATCATGGCACGGTAGACGATTTCCGGAAATCTGAAGTATACTAATGGTCAAAACTTAAGGGCAACCCCACTTTTTTGTGTCATTGTTTATCGTCGCAAGTACGCTAATAAAATACAATGTTCTTTCGATCCAAATGGATTAAAAGTTGACCTTAGACAGTCCACGGTACAGGGAACAATAGACAACAATTTATCAATTTCCACGAACGTGTCAAGTGCACGTGAAACATCGTCAGTTTTTGTGAAAATCTGTGCGATATTGGCAAGCGTATCAAAGGCAGTCAGGTGGAAAAACTCGGTAGAGTCGTGATGCACGTGCAAAAGGGGTCAGCCGTGAACACTGAGCACTTCTGTTTCGCTACAAATACCGGTACAGTAGGGGCACAAATTGTCACTTTCCTAACCATGCCACCATGACGAAGCCTAAAGCCAGTAGATCAAGGCCGGGTGCTAGCATGGCTGCAGGATGGAATTTCCCGACGAGAAGTTGGGAGACGTCTTGGGGTGCCCCATTCAGTGATCCAGAGGCTGCTGGCGCGATTCCAAGAAACTGTAAGGGCAGAACGACGACCCTGCTCAGGACGCCCGCGCTGCACCAGCAGAAGGGAGGACAGATACCTCTGTGTGGCGGCTCTGCGCGACCGAACTGTCACTCTGCGACGTCAACTGATGCAAGCTGCAAACGTTAACGTCAGCAGAAGCACAGTCTGCCGACGTCTGTGCGAAATTGGCCTGGCTTCATGCAAAGCAGCAGTGAGAATACCCTTCACTCCAGCTCATCGCAGAGCCCGGGTTGTCTGCTGTCGTCAACATGTGAGGTGGAACAGACTCCAATAGACCCTCATGAGTCACGGTTCACTGTGTCCTTCAACGACAGCAGGGTGAGGGTCTGGAGACGCCAGGGCGAGCGATTCACGGATGGATGCGTCCAAGAGGTGGATCGCTACGGAAGAGGCTCAGTCATGGTCTGGGCAGGTTTCAGCAGGGAAGGCAGGACCCTCCTCCACATCATCCGAGGCACCCTGACTGTACTGCGCTATTGGAACGAGGTTGTGCAGCCCCTCATCCAGCCAGCTCTCCAAGCCATAGGCGACAATGCTGTTCTGCAGGACGACAACGCTCGACCTCATCGCGCCCGTGTGGTGGATGAGTACCTTGAGCAACGGGGCATCATGAGGATGGAGTGTCCAGCTCGTTCACCTGGTATGCCTCCCATTTGGCTCCCATCGACCACCGCTGGGACGTATATGGTGTTAATTTTCTTATTGAAAAGAATGTTCTGCCTGGAGTTTTTGCAGGAGAAATCACCTTGTGTTTGACAACAACACCACACTACCAATTACTCTTCTGTCTGAGGAACAACACAGCCATTTGTGAAAATTGTGATACTGCTCTATACATCCACAAACCTCCCCCATATGAGGAACGCAGAATCAGATCACAGAAATAGCCATGATCACCTATAATGTATTCCTCTTACACTGGCTGACGATTACTTAAAGGGTTAGTTAGTGATCAAAATCAAGACATTTCACACCTCCTCTCCGCTGACACGGATCAATGACTACATAGCTACCCTGGTGGGCACTGGTGCACGTCCACGGACACTATCTCAACCGACAAAGCTACGCAATCAGAGTGAGACTGGAGTCCCACTGTGCTCAGAGATTGATGTATGACGGGATTATCTATCTATCTATCTATCTATCTATCTATCTATCTATCTGTCTGTCTGTCTGTCTGTCTGTCTGTCTGTCTGTCTGTCTGTCTGTCTGTCTGTCTGTCTGTCTGTCTGTCTGTCTGTCTGTCTGTCTGTCTGTCTGTCTGTCTGTCTGTCTGTCCGTCCGTCCGTCCGTCCGTCCGTCCGTCCGTCCGTCCGTCCGTCCGTCCGTCCGTCCGTCCGTCCGTCCGTCCGTCCGCCCGCCCGCCCGCCCGCCCGCCCATCCATCCATCCATCCATCCATCTCCCGTAGTCTTGCCGACCGTTGGGGCACCACTGATGACATGGCAACCAGCTCCCTCCATTCCTGTTCTCTGCCATTCTTCGTGTATCGCACAGCTTCAGTTCTGTCCACTCTGAGATATTGTCCTCCCATCTTTTCCTCTTTCTTCCTCTCATTCGTCCTCCTTGCACAGTGCCTTGCAGGATTGTTTTGGCAAGCCCTGCTGAATGCGTGACATGTCCATACAACTTCAGTTTGCGTGTTTTGACACGGCTAAAAGGTCTTTATAGGGTCCGATAGCTTGCCTGATTCTGCTTCCCACTTCCTCGTTCGTGATGTGATCTCTGTTTGAAATGCCAAGCATCCTTCGAAAACATCTCATTTCAGTGGCTTGTACTCTCCTTTTAAGGTCAAGGTCTGCTGTGAGGGTCCATGACTCACAGGCATATAAGAGCACTGAGATGACTAAGGAGAGCATCAGTCTGACCTTGGAGCAGAGTGTGATGTTTCTGTCCTTCTACATGGTCTTTAATCTTGTCAGTGCTGTTGTTGTCTGCGCAGTCCTGGACAGTATTTCAATTCAATTCAAAAACTTCATTGTGTCAGTCTAGCCGACAAATTTTCTTTCGTGCGCGCGTACGGTTTTAGCCACATTATGACAGTGGTGAAAAACATGACCACAAATTCTGGTTTTGATCCCTCATCTGTCACAATGGCTCCTGAGTATTTGAATTTCTTAACTGTTTCCAGTTTTTGGCCTCCAACCATGATTTCAGTGCCAATGCCACTGGTGTTGTTGGTCATCACTTTGGTCTTCTCTGCACTGATTTCCATCCCAAACGCAATGGCTGTACTGTCCAGCTTTTCCACGGGATTATGGGATGTGCAATCACCTGTGACACCCGGGCCAGTCGGCTGCTCACCCCGGGGAGAGATACTAACAGCGCAGTTGATTTCTCGCTTTCTGATCACAGTTGGCATGTCCACAGTCGTACACTTAAACCTAGATGACTGCCACGTATGAGGATGCAATGAGAATGGTATCGCACAGAAAGAGATAATGCTTCTCATGAGCCCCTGCAACTGAAGGGGCACATGAAACTCTATGGCTTGATGAGGGATTGAGTTGGGCCGCAGATCAACAAAGATCAGACACTTTCCCACCGGTGGGGTTGACCAGCAGTCAGGGAATTGCCAAAGAGGATTGTACCGAACTGCAAGCGGCACTGATTTACATAAGCCTTTGTGAGTGCAGGGGCACATGGCACTCTGTGTCTGGGTGAATTACTGTGACAGGTGCAGGTCAGCAGTGCCAAAGTGAGGATATCTGACTATAGACCCATGAACACTCTAGACCCACCCACCGATCCCGTGAGATAATTGTGAAATACACCGTACAAGAAAAAAAGAAAGTTAACACAACTTCCACAAATAACCATCAATTTTTTTTTTTTTTGTATTGGTAAGGGCCGTGAGAGAGCGGGGCCCCCTGTCCACTCCTCCCCCCCCCCCCCCTTGGATCTGCCACTGCGACAAGACATTTTTCATTCTTCGCTCGCCACCATGAATAGAACCATTATCTGCTAGTAATAAAGCTGCTCATCAGTTCACTGCGGAACAAACGCCGCGAAACCCACGATAATTGGGCCTCGATACCCGTATGTCATGCTAGCTGTCACGGCTATCCTCTTGCCGGTTCTAATCAGTGCCAAGACAGACTCCATTCCAACTGTAGTCAAATGCTCAACTCTGCGTAACACACTTTAATTGGAGGAATAACTAGATGAAAATGCCAGCAAGAGGTGTAGATTCTCATGAGCTCCTGCCGGCGCAGGAGCTCATGAGAATCTATGCCTTTTGCTGAGGGCTGGGTCTTATGTAATTACTAAATGAGTTCCTTAATACGAGCAAAACAGACGTTTCAAGTATATGACTGTTTCATTCTCGCTAGCGAGAGGTTTAGACATTTCTAAGCCATGAGTGAATGCCCGGCAACGTCACAGACAAAGAGAGGTGTAGATTGGGCTGATCTGCGCCAACAAGCAGCGACGGCGGCCACTAGTGTGCGTGAGACTTTGACGTTCATGTCTTCCTGCTAAACTAGACAAGAGCTTCATGAGATCTGCGCGCCGAGAATGCAGTCTAGAAGGAGTTCTGTACTTGACCGATCACAGACCGCAGCTCACAGCACCATATGTGTCCGAGAACAAGTGTTGAGACTTGCGTCAGTCCCAGTGACTCGAACACTTCTCGTTTATGTGGCATAGATTCGCACAAGCTCCCGAAAGCCGAAGGAGTTTAGAATAAACTGTAGCCTAGCATTTATTTACACCTGTGGATTTTTCAGACTTTCATCGATGACGCAGCAGCTTTCTTTAGTCTGATGTAAAGTTCAATGGCCGTCGGATAAAACTGTCAATTTTAGGTACAGCTGCAGCCGATCTGTTCAGCAAGGGGCATAGAATCTCATGCGCCCCTCCGACTGCAGGGGTTCATGAAAATTTACGCCACTTGTAGATGATTGGGCTGATGAAAGACTAAGATTTGTTTCGCTGTCTGAGAAACACAACACGACACGACAGTTAAGTGCTGTGTTTTTGACAGTTATGTGTGAGGGCAATGATCCCAGAGGCTCTTTTTCTTTCTTGGTGTTATAGGGCTCGGGAAGCTGACGTCATCACGCCAGTCGTGGCGGCCATCTTGTGAGGATACGAGACTGTGCGCTCATAGGGAAATCGCTGTTTTTGTAATGTCAGGAAAGTCCTGACGTACTAGCAATAACAGCCCGCAAGTCTTGCTATCACTGTAGGAAACCGATCACTAGAATCTGTTTTTGTTTGTTTCGAAAGAGGAAGAAAAAATGAAGAAAAACGTGTTGAAACACTATTTCGCTACTATCTCATGACTATGGAATCCTTTTAAGATGGCGGCAGACGCGCCGACGCTGCTAGGCAACGCAGGGAACTTCCCGAGCCCTATATGTGCGGGTGCGGGGTGTAGGGGGGAAGGGTGGGGAGGGAAGAGGGGGTGGGAGGGGTCTGAACCCAGTACGCAAAGGTCCGGCGGACCCGCTGAGGCTGTCGTGGGCGCGAAGACGTCTTGCGGCCTACTGTGGTAAAGAGTGACTACAAAAATAGAAAGGAAATTTTACGCTTGTTTGTCTCCTCGATGCGCTACTGTTGATCAGTAGTGGCGAATAGAGGGAGACAATCAGTGTGGTGAAATCTCTGTCAGCGTGTGCATTTTGTTTCTGGAGAGAATAGGCCCAGGCTGGGTGAGGGTCGAAGTGGGGGTGGGGGAAAGGCACGTGCCGCTATCACAACACGTGCATAGTAAACTCGCGTCTCCGCAAAAAGGCTCTGAAGTCTTTCTGAGGCAGTATCTCCTCATTATTTTTGCTTTTGTGATACATGTGCAGTGTTATCTCATTCTGCCCGCGACACACGGGCCACAGCAAGATATGGCTCGACCATAATAGTTCAAGGGTGGTGGCAGAATAGCTTGGCGCCTATAGGCGCCAAGTTATTCTGCCACCACCCTTGAACTATCATGGTCGATCTGTCTTCTAAAACAAAATGCAGTCCTCAGAGGATAACTCCAAAATGTGGGTATTTCGTACCTCGGATATTTGGTAACTCGGGCACTATGAGTTATATGTGATATATCTTTGATTTCTTTTTTAGACCCTTCTGTTTACGTAAGGGACTTTTCAGGATGGGTCGCGGTGGGGCGAATTTAATAGCATGTCCATGATGTCAAAGGCGGGCAGGCCGAAACCTATGACGACTGAAGTGACCAGATAAATATTACGTCATGTCTAGTTACGCTAATCTCGCTGCTGAACGTACATTTGGCGCGAAAGGCCGTATGTGCGTGTGTGTGTGTGTGTGTGTGTGTGTGTGTGTGTGTGTGTGTGTGTGTGTGCTTGCGTGCGTGCGTGCGTGCGTGTATGCGTGCGTGCGTGCGTGCGTGCGTGCGTGTGTGTGTGTGTGTGTGTGTGTGTGTGTGTGTGTGTGTGTGTGTGTGTGTGTGTGTGTGTGTGGACACGAGAATCTCAGATATTGCTGTACGCACAAGCTTAAAACTTGGCGAAATACTTTATTCAAGGGGTGGCTAAGAGAGCCTCCGAGCATTTTGTAACTGGATGTCTCATTGACGACATAAAAGATCGTTTATAGAAAGTTGGATGACCCAGATTAGAGTCGAAATTGTTGTCATATTTACTTGAAATTTGGGATATAGCCAGTTTGGAGAAAGACATTGGATGAGTTCGTTAGCTTTTTAACTTCTTCTGTTAAAATTAATTCTTTTCAAAACAAAATTAAAACAGTAAAAAAAAACAACAACTGACTTCTGGAGAAAGTCAGACAATGGCTGTGACGTAAAAGAAGCAACTCCGTCACCACGCAAACATTGACGCAGGCTCTCTCTATCTATAGCTCTCTCTCTCTCTCTTTCTCTCTCTCTCTCTCTCTCTCACACCCCCACCCGGGTCTGCACTGGGGGACTTGGGTGGGGTAACTACTTTTTAGTTCCCAGGGTCACCCTGGTCAACCCCACAGAGTGGGGTTTCTTCTGTATTCTGGGGCATGTGTGTCTGTCTACCCTTTGTCCATTCACCTGTATTTTCCTTTGTTAAACTCTCCCTACTGTCTGCGCTGTCTGTAGCTCTTGATATTGGATGTGTGTTGCTGAATGGTCTTAGCTTTATTTAGGCCCCATGTCGTAGGTTTATTTAACGTATTGGACCGGCTGGCGACATACATTCAATTTTCTTGGGTTTTTTTTTTTTTTTTTTTTTTTCACAAGCAGTGCAGGCACGTCCTAAGAAAGCCTTGTTGCTGTCGGGACGTTAAGCAATGTACAATCCAATCTCTCCCTCACACAAACACACACAAACACACACACACACACACACACACACACACACACACACACACACACACACACACAAACACACACACACACACACACACACACACACACACACACACACACACAACTTCAAGAGGTATATATCCTCATGCGCCCAGAGGGAGCATGAGAATCTATGCCTCTTGGAGATGTTTTGAGCGCGCGCGCACGCACGCACGCACTCACACGCACACATATCACGACGCGCTTTCAGAAGAGCATGCAGGTGTACTTAGTATATCATGTAGCTAGGTAAAGTCAACCTGATTTCGTACAAGTTATAGCAAGACTGAAATTGTACTGTGAAATTCTAGTTTTGTCACCATTTGCTCAAGTCTTGAAGCGAAAGTGAAACTCATAAATCAAAAATGACGTTTGACAAACCAATGACGCGTATGTACTGCGCCACTGACGCATTGGCAGATCTGCGAGACTTTTTCAATAGGAGATATTTCAACATCAGGATCAAGTCAAAGACAAAAGATAGAGACCCTTGACAACGAGGACAGTTCTCATATAGAAGGGACTTTGTGGGTTATGGTTCACCCCATCTTGTTTTCTTTTTGAAATGACCATGCGCACAGACGATGGGTATGTTTAGCTTTCAATCATGTATCTTGCACAAATGTCGACTTGACGACGTAACACATTCACGAAAAGCAAGTCCAATCGTCATTGCTCAACCAACAACTACTTGTAAGGGCAAATTTCGAAGCTGAAATATGATTCGCTTGAACATAATTATAATTTCAGTGAGAGCACTCACAGCTTGGTGTTGTGCGTTGTGCGTTGCAGCAAAACTGATTGTTCTGTTGCAGCGCTCTACTGATGCTGGGGTGCACACACGACAAACCTTTAACTGATTAACAACCTGTGTCAAGACAGTACAACTTTCAACCTAAAATATTTTCATACAAGAAGAATAGACAATATGGTATCCAGTCCTTTACTAAGAGCACAACGTAGAGTTCAAATATGTAAAGTTTAAATATGTACACTAGCCACACAAGCAAAAAACGCACCGACGCACAGAGAACGAACGAACGAACGAAACTTTATTTTCCAAGGATTGAGATATAAGGCGCGCAGGCCTTTCTTACAATCTGTCTTGCTAAACTACTTAAAAAAACAAAAGGAGCATCAACCAAACAACAAAAACTAACTAAATATAAACGTCACACACACACACACACACACACACACACACACACACGCGCGCGCGCGCACATATTCATGTACTCGTGCACACTTTTGTACATACACATACACACGTACGTGCACACATATCTAACATTTAAGTAGATAGGCTATTTTGTGTACTATCAATACTATCAAGAACAGGTTGGAAAACAGTAAAACAAAAACAAACAAAAAAACAATTAGGAGGCTAGATGGGAAGCAGAAAAAAAACTAGCGAAAAGTGAGAACATGAAGCGTATCATGTCTAGAAACAAAGAAGAAGAAAGGATCAGCATTTCGTTGTCTTAGAAAGGTAATCATGTACTCTACTTTTAAACAGAGAGAGGGACGTTGTTTGTTGAATAATGGGAGGAAGCGAGTTCCATAAAAGTGCAGTTAGTTATTTGGGTTTAACGCCGAGCAGGCGACTAAGGCCATCTCACGGCGGCCCATAAAAGTGCACCTGAATAAGACAGGCTAGATTTGAACAGGTCTATACGGGGCCTTTTTATAGAGAGACTGTTCCTGGAGGTGCTGTATTTCTTTTCGGTTGGCGAAAAAAACCCTAGATAAGTAAAGTGGAGCTTTTTCGTTAAGAATTTTGTGCATCAGTACACATTTGTTTAGTGCGAGGTGCTTAACCAGAGAGAGAAGTCCAATGGCCAGCAGCTTGGCGTCAGTGGATAAAGACGGATCAGGGAGGATATGCTTAGAAGCGCGCTTGTAAAGTGAGAGAGAGAGAGAGAGAGAGAGAGAGAGAGAGAGAGAGAGAGAGAGAGAGAGAGAGAGAGAGAGAGAGAGAGAGGAGAGAGAGAGAGAGAGAGAGAGAGAGAGAGAGAGAGAGAGAGAGAGAGAGAGAGAGAGAACTACTGAACTGAACTGAACTGAACTGAACTGAAACTTTATTTTGTAAGGATGAAGACAGTAGGCACGCAGGCAGTTTACACGTCTGTCCTTAGTAACATTTTAAAAATAACATCAGAAAAGGTAACAAGTCAAATACAATTAAATTTTTAAAACGTAATAATAATAATAATAATAATAATAATAATAATAATAATAATAATAATAATATATAATAATAAAATTAAAGACACACAGACACAGATTCAGTCAGAAGAGAGAGAGAGAGAGAGAGAGAGAGAGAGAGAGAGAGAGAGAGAGAGAGAGAGAGAGAGAGAGAGAAGAGAGAGAGAGATGAAATGAAATGAAATGAAATGAAACTTTATTTTCCAAGGATAAAAGAATAGGTGCGCAGACCTGTTTTCATTCTTGTCCTTGCTACACACTACAAAACAAAATACCGTTCATAAAATCACTCTCTTACACACACACACACATACACGCGCGCCGGCCGGTGTGCAATTGCCGCGTGCACAGGTTTGTGCCAGATTAGCTTGTAGCCTACAGGCGCCAAGCCAAGCCTGCACAACCCTCCACACACACACACACACACACACACACACACACACTGACACACACACACACACACACACACACACACACACACACACACACATCAGTATATCATGTACACATACGTTCTATCACTTAAAACTATACTACAGCAAATATAAAGAGTATAAAGGATTTTGTACATAAAACCGCTATTGTTCTCATCACTATAAAAATCAACACGGCTCACTCCAACAAACATACAACAGGCACACACACACACACACACACACACACACACACACACACACACACACACACACACACACACACACACACACACACACACTGGCAGACTGGCACACATACACACGCGCGCGCGTGCGCAAGCACGTAGGGGTGCGCGTGCACACACATACACTTGCACACACACAGACAAACACACACCCGCACACGCATGCGATAGCGGCCTCCCCGCGCAACTAAACCACGCACAGCTAGATGCTATAGTCTGCAGTAAAAGTAATGTATAGTGATCCCGCAATCATCGCGCGCGCGGGTCGACGCGAAGAAACAATAGCACTGCCACGCGGCGCGAGCGTTTAATGCTGTGTCTATCGACGGCATCCCGTCTGGCCAGCCGAGTCCATGGGGTCATGGATATTACATAATGCGGCTTGCTGGAATGCCGGCAGCGGTATATTACATGCGTTCATAAATGTTACAAGAGAATGCAGACTATCCGTGAAATGCCGCACAAGGCATGGAGTGCTACATGTAAGAATAAAAATAAAAATAAAAAATACAAGGAAAAATTAAGTTTTGTCTAGATGTTTGAGCAGCTTGGTCTCGTAAGTTTTAAGCGATGGCGCGGCTCTAACATCCGCAGGAATAGAGTTCCATAACTTTGCACCATAATGGGACAATGACGACCTATAAATGTCCAGTCGAGGCATGGTACAACAAGATTATTCCCTGGTGTTCGACTGGACCTCGTATGAGCAAAGTGGAACAAACTATTGAGATAGGCTGGTGTTTCTGAGAGGGTGATTTTGCGCATGAGCACCAACTTATTATACATAAACTGTTTTTCAAGTGGCAAAATGTCTAACAGCTTGAACTTCTTGTCAGTACTAATGACTTCTGAGGGTCTGTCAACAATGAGTTTAATGGCTCTTCTGTGGAGCGAGTTCAGACTTTTTAAATTAGCATCGTTACTACCGTCCTAAATCGTAGATGAGGCATAATCCAAATGTGACTGAATATGGGCATAGTAGAAGAGTTTCCTTGTTGGCTCATCAGCGAAATGTCTCAATTTCGACAGGAGGAATACATTTTGGGATGCTATTTTACACAGTTTAGTAATGTGGCCTTGCCAGCACAACTTGTCGTCTAAGTTGATTCCAAGAAGTTGTTCTCTGACTTGCTCCACAGGCTGGCCGTTAAGTGTTAGTTGAAGGGGAGGGGGGTTCAACTGATGCTTTTGCCGTGTGGTAATCAGCATGCATTTGGTTTTAGTCTGATTAGGTATCATGGCGTTATTTCTGCACCATTCAGATACCTCATTTAAACTGTCTTGGAGAATCTTCACCATACATGTTACGTCTGATGACGAAACGTCCAGTGTTCCATCGTCTGCAAAAAGACTGCAAGTTACACTGGAGTCAGATATATGTAATGGAAGGTCGTTTATGAAGACAGAGAACAATATTTAACCAAGAATCGATCCCTGTGGTACTCCGTGCTCTATCACCCCTTCAGGTGAGTTTTAACCATTCACGTAGACATACTGCGTACGCCCATGCAGATATGACGTAAGGAAGGCAAGTGTGTCTGCGCTTAGTTGATAGACATTAAGTTTTTGAACTAAAGTTGTATGATTGAGAGAGAGAGAGACTTCAGAGAGAGAGAGAGAGAGAGAGAGAGAGAGAGAGAGAGAGAGAGAGAGAGAGAGAGAGAGAGAGAGAGAGAGAGAGCGAGAGAGAGAGAATATCAACGACAATAAACCTTTATTTTCTAACGGTAAACGTTCTTGGTTACAGGACTAGTTTTCAAATTTTGCCGTTGCTACATCCGCTATATAAATGACAAATATACATGTACATACACACATGCACATGCGCGCGTACGCACACACACACACACACACACACACACACACACACACACACACGCAAGCACACACACACACACACTCATACACTGACACACGCATGCACGCTCACACGAACACACCCACGCACTGAGAGAGAGAGAGAGAGAGAGAGAGAGAGAGAGAGAGAGAGAGAGAGAGAGAGAGAGAGAGAGAGAGAGAGAGAGAGAGAGAGAGAGAGAGAGAGAGAGAGAGAGAGAGTACAAGAAATCTAGCTGACTTGGTATTGTCCCATTTTTCGTCATCACTGCAAGCCTGTCCTGAAAGCGGCCTGACTTTACTTTGACAGATTATTCATAGGGTTGTGAGGGAACGTCTCGCACTTGCGTCTGCGGTCCCCAGACTGCTAACAACGTTTTGATAACCGAGACTGGAGTAGTGTGGGAGAGCGTAAGCCCTGCTCATTTAACCTTTTGTCTGATATAGCGCAGTAAACACCACGCAGATGCAAGAGGCATAGATCCTCATGAGCCCCCGCGTCAGCGGGGGCTCATGAGGATATATGCCTCTTGCTGACCTCACTTACATCCCATTTTCTTCGAGCAGACGAGATTATAAATGTTGTTGGAGGTCTGGATCGAATGGCCTGCCTTGTGAAGGCAAAAGACAGTAAGTACATTTTTGTGGAAAGCGAGATTTTTACTGTAATACAATGAAAATATCGCTTTTCACAAAAACGGACTTATAGTAATGTACTTTAACAAGGCGGTGGCTGGAGACATGATTTCTGGCCCCTGTCAGTCAAGGGGTAAGGAGACTGCTGAAGGTAGGCCGCACCTTGTGTGAAGGTTACTCAAAAGCTTACACTCTCACAGACTGCTGCGCTACAGCAGAAGATAGGACGACCGTGGCAGTTCAAAAGCGCCATGCTGTTCTGGCACCACCCTTGAAATATCATGGTTTTTCTATTCAATTTTACAGATATCCTGCGCTTGTACGCAGTCAGCTTGTCCAAGCCCTTACACCGCAATGGACACAAGGCTTCTTAGCGTCTTAGTTTGTAGTATTCAGAAGACAGATCCCAAAGTTTAGAATTTCCGGAACAGCCTAGGGTATAGACAATCATGTGTACATATGTATCTCTTCAATTTGCGTTAAAACACGCCGAACATTAAATAATCCCAACCCTCCCGTATTTAAATAAGAGCAATCCCGGCAACTCAATAATTTGAACTTTCGCAATGATGAGTTGTGTCTCCGCAGAAAAAGGAGAGGTTAGTTTCCCGGGTAAATTCTTAGTATGTTCGGCGCACCTTAAACGTGAGGAAATCTATACGGTACATTGATACCCTTTAAATATATATTTGTCTACCTCAGCCTGTAATTTCGACCTTAGGGCTCAAATTGTTAACCCCTTCACTGTAGTGGACGCAGATTGCGTTTTTGAAATCATTATCAAATGAACATCAAATATCCACCAGCCGTCAAAAAAGCACGGATTAAAAAGTGATTTCAGCAAGAGGCATAGATCCTCATGAGCCCCGCAACTGCCGGGGCTCATGAGGATCTATACCTCTTGTCTTTAGGCGACAATACAATACAATATTACTTTATTAATCCCTCATGGGGAAATTCGCTGTCTGCCCATACAACACATGGCATCATCATCTACTCATTGAAAATAATTAAATAATCCATAACTCTCAATTAAAGAAATGAACTGTAACAGACGTATTGTTACATTTGTAACACTCTTGGCATCAGAAACACTTATGGTGGATTTCCCCTGTGCGTCTGGTGTCAGCAATGTTGCAGTGAACTACTGAAAGGGCTAGTACTAAAGAACTAAAGAATGTTGACAGACACTATCTACTGATATTACTGTTGAAAAGGGTAACAGCCTGAGGGACAAAAGAGTTGGCATAACGTGATGTACTACTTTTGGGTACTCGAAGTCTGCCACTTCGTTCGATACGTCTGCTGTCAAATTCATATCTAAGTGGATGTGTTTTGTCATCAAGAATGTCAGCCAGTTTGTTTGTAATCCGTCTGTTGTACAGTGTGTCTAAAGTATCCTGTGCCCTACGAATCACATCGCCCCATTTCCGGATTACTTTGTCAGACGATCTTGATCTCTTTTACATAAATTTGTACCCCAGCACGTCAGTCCAAAAGTTAGAACGCTAACAACACTGGAGCAGTGAAACATCTGTAAAAGCTGAGTGCTTACATGAAATGATCTGAGTTTTCTCAAACCGTAAAGACGGGTATGCGTTTTTTTCACAATAACATCTGTGTTTTGTTTCCAGTTGAGCGCGTTGTCAAAAAGAACACCTAAATACTGGTAGGACTCTACACTCTCAACTTCTCTTCCCTTGATGACAACTGGATCGGGATGGTGTTTGTTTTTCCTAAAATCTATGACCATCTCTTTTGTTTTGCCAACATGTAATTCAAGGTAGTTTCTATCGCACCACTCGGCAAAGTCGTCGATCTCCTGTCGATAGTGTCTGTCGGCCTCATCTGTAATCTGTCCTGTCAATGCCGTGTCGTCAGCGTGTTTGTCCATGACACATTCGTCATGAGTGGCTCTCTAGTCTGCTGTGTACAAAGAAAACAAAAAAGGCGACAGGACAGTCCCTTGTGGTGCACCGGTGTTGGTAAAAAGTACATCTGAGATTAGATCCGAACTAACTCTGACATACTGTGGGCGGTTAGTGAGATAGTTCACTGAAAACCCAAAGAATGGTATAGGCATTTATGTTCATGTGAACTAGTTTGGAAGCGAGTATGTTTGGCTGAATGATGTTAAAAGCAGACGAAAAATCATAGAACATCAGTCGAATGGAGGCTCCTGGTTAACATTTTCAAGGCATGTAAGCGGTTAAGCCTGAAAGATGTGATCAGAGGACGGCTCAAGGGCTGCTGTCACGGTTTCACGATGATTTCTTTTGTCATGACCAGTCAATCACGATTCGCGAAATTTAAGTTTAGTTCCATCAAGAATGTTGCAGCCATTTAGCAGGAATCGTGGATCAACGTAAGACGAAGGCTCTTCCAATTCACGAAGATG
This sequence comes from Semisulcospira habei, assembly GCA_036245525.1. Classification (NCBI taxonomy): domain Eukaryota; kingdom Metazoa; phylum Mollusca; class Gastropoda; family Semisulcospiridae; genus Semisulcospira; species Semisulcospira habei. The sequence goes on along the minus strand of BTPG01000006.1, from coordinate 170,331,736 downwards.
AAGAACACGTTATGGCTCAACGTTGTTGTTTTTTGTCCACCACGAAGGTGATTTCAAAGATGGGGCACTAAAAAGAAGTCTGTACACATTTTGACTCCAGCTGGGTTCCAACCCTTGACCTTTCGGACAGCAGTCGAACACAATACCAACCGTGCTATCCAGCTCTCCAGTTGAGGAAGACGGCAAGCATATCGTGTGTCAAGAGTTTTAACCTAACCTTCAACCCTTAGGTGAATTTGTGTCATACTGTTTCATGTGAACCTCAGTGTCCTGCGTATGGCCGCTCTAATTTAAAGTCTAATACCCCTACAATTTTAAGGGCCCGTAGAAAACAAGCTAGCCCTCAACCTGTGTTCTCCTTGGCGCGTTAAAAAGCTATGCTTTTGGCCAAGCTTACAGCGACATTAGTTTTATTACTTCGAAGCCATTGGACCTTTGGCTCATACCGGAGGGTTAGAGGTTTCAAACTTCACGGCTCTACTCTTAAGCTGTCTTGGTCTGTCTCGTTCAGTTCTGTCCCTCTTCCGCAGTTGATTTGCTGCTGGATGCGAAACTGTCACCGAGACACCAGTCCTAAACTGCTTGTGAAAGAAGCCTCCAAACGCTGTTTGTCTCACGACTTTCCAACGCCAGAAGGATTATGTCTGGAGAGACAAACTGTCCAGACAAAAAACAAATTTTGTTCTTCTCTCTGGACGCCCAGTAAGCGAACGATTCGCAGGCCGACGTCGGCCACCGTTGGCCCGCCGTATGGCGGGCCAACACGGCCGACATCGGCCCGAAGGTCCTTTGCTCATTGGGCATATTGTCTCTATAGATTTTCTGTAGATCGAGCATTCACTCCGGCGGGCGTCCTCGAACAGCACGTACCAACCACACAAGATAGACCATAATAGTTCAATTTTCGGTCAAGATGGGATCTGTCGACACGCGCTAAATCGCACAGAGTTCCTTTCGATGTCGTACCAACATCGGTCTGGTTTACGATGGAGCTCTCATGTCAATCATAAACAGTTTAAGGGCAGTGCCAGATTATAGAGTGACACCATCTCATGTGACCGCGGGCCGACAAAAGCCGAAGCAAGATGAGAAAATATCTTTTTCTCACCGGGTCTGGGCGCGATTTTTTTTAAGGCGTCAGTCTCCATGACAATGTACAAATCTGATCACTGAGATAAGTCCTTGAATTGCACACTCGTAAAATATACGGTACGTATTATATATGTTGATTGACGAACCCAGCGAGAAAGAAACGCGCAGTTACAACACAATTTGTTAATATTGAAAAAAAAATTGAAATATTAATAAACTGTACTGTAACTGTCATTTCTAAGTGTGATTCTCTCTCCGTTGGGTTCTTCTCTGCATTTTACACGCTTAGCAGTAATCTTTTTGGTCTGGATAATATATGCTGACTGGCGTATTATTTATGCGGCTGTGAGTGAACGGTCAACTGAGGCCGACGTTGCAAAATAGACAAAAAGCGCTAAGGGTTAACGCATTCAATAGCTGCGAAAGTGTCGTATAGTGTCCGCAGCTATTGATACGGAACGCCCTGAATGAGAGAAGATCTGACGAGAGGTTCCGAGAACTGTGTCACAAAAACTATGAGAATGAAGTGCGCGATTTGCATGTAACCTCTTTATCCTGGAAACCCATGCGTACCTGATGATGTACAAACTAGAGTTAGAACAGTCCACGTCTAGACATTTCGTCTCTTCAGTCAGTCTGGATTGTTAAGCTGTGTGCTGAGATCTGAAGTAAAACTCTGGACATTCGTTTCTAATTTGCATATAAACTAGTCCTCAAAAACTATCTCCTCTTAATATGCAATGTGACTGGATAAAACAGTCATCGTGAGACTGTGACTGCAGCGCCTCAGGCGTCAAGCTATTCTGGCACCACCACTAAACTATCATAGTCAAATTTATTTCACGCAATGGGTGTATCAGAATGAAAATGATTAATACATTTGAGGGTTGTCTCTGTGAAGTACTCAGGCGCCAAGCTATTCTGGCCCTTCCCTTCAGCTATCATGTTCAGTCTACATATTGCAGCATGTGAGGGCTGAAAGGTCTATGGAAACAGTGAATAGCTATCACGACTTTCAATACACGTGTACAAAAACCACAGATCACTACGATGCTCTGCCAGTGAAGGAGGAAAATGAGGAAGGGTTACGGCGACAGATGATTTAAGCCAATAGCTCGTACAAAACAACGTGTTTGTCAATAACGCCGTCAATCTTATGCGGCGGTGGGGGGTGGGGTGGGGTGGGGGGGTTGGGGGCGGGGGACGGGGAGGTGGGGGGGGGGGGTGATCGCGAAACTGGAACTAGCTGCAGGTGTGCCAATTTATTTGCAGTTAGCATATGCTTACAATGAAGAACATCGACTTATATTTTGTCAGATACACTCATCAATTGCAGTCTATTGGGTCTCTGGGTACGTAGTCCCTTCCTCCGCTGCATGAAACACCGTAGGCCTATCTACATACCCTGAAAAAGTCATTCCTAAATCCTTTTCATGGATTTGAAATCACAGTGCTATCACCTTAAATCCAATTTTGTAAAAAGCGAGATTTCATCGCACATTTTTGTTAAAAGCGAGATTTTCATGTGACATTTTGTGAAACGTGAGATTTTTACTGTACTACAATGAAAATCTCGCCTTACACAAAAATGGACTTGCTGTCTTTGCCTTCACCTTTCTGAATGGTTGAGAACAACGTTAGATGAAAGTTCGACCAAGACAGCAACAAGCTGGAGACGAGCGACAACATGTCATAAACATCACCGATTCGGCCGTTAAGACGGATCAACGGAAACGGAAACCTGAAGACGACTGTCATTTTTCACGTCTAGTACCAACTCTGCCCTGTGGCGGCAAAAGACAGTATGTCCATTTTTGTGAAAAGCGAAATCTCATTGTACTTACAACGAAAGTCTCGCTTTTCTCAAAAAGTGGACTTCGCTGTCTTTTGCCCACACGGGGCGGACCTGCCCACAGTTTTCAGCATCGACAACAGACCTCACACTTTAACCGCTTCCCTGCCGAGAAAAAAGTGACTACGATCCAACTGCAAGAGACATAGATCCTCATGAGCCCCCGCGAATGCGGGGGCTCATGAGGATCTATGCCTCTTGCTGAGGCTAGTTTGTATCTATGTTTCTTGGACGGACCCTAAGCCTTGGTCTCTCATCTTGGTCTACCCTTAGCCTGCGGGCCCTGAGTGGTTTGCATGTAGCTATCTGCGGCCCGCGTCGGTCCCCACCTCGGTACTCATGGGCTTGCAGGCTGGCTTCTTCTCGCAATTGGTACTGGATATGAAAAAGCTTCAAAAAGCCACACGGCGCAGTTGTTAAACGCGGTTACCAAAAAAGTTGGACGGTCTGCGTCATTTGTTTATTTTTTGCTGCATATTTCTTTTCTTTTTTTTTAAATCTTTTACTTTTTTTTGTCTAGGGTTTAGTACATTCCTGGAAATATATATTTTTGTTTTCAGACGACAACTTTGAAATGGCGAACTAAAAAAACTCAGCAACTTTATTGGAACGTCGAGCATGTGAGGTTATTTATATTTATTCATTTGTTTAATTTGTTAGTTAGCTTGTTAGCTGGTTAAGTATGACGTTAGTTCTTCAGCAAGCTAGCTACCTATTTAAGTGAGTCAGTCAGTCAGTCAGTCAGTCAATCAGTCAGTCAGTCAGAACTTGAAGAGAGATTGGTGTGAGAGCAATAGCTGTGTCCTGATAGAGTAAGAAGGAAGCCGTAGTGATATCACTGATATGTAACCAATACTAGCACGCTGTGTCAAATCCCTCCCACGTTTCCTGCTCACAAAAGACGTGCTTTTCTGGCAAATCAACCGCACACACGCCCACCGATGATCGACTTTCAAAGCTCGTTGGCGGGTTTTCTGCAGAGGGGCTTCGGACCGGGAGTCATCTGCACGAGTGAAATTAAATCCACTAGCCACTAAGCAAGGTGCTCCGCTAAAGCGGAGCACGTTGCTTATTGACTTGCGCAGGAATCAAACTCATTGAGTCATGCAACTGACGCTAGATGTCGCGGACTATTCGCGAACATCATTAGCTAGAACGGCCGAGAGCCTCGCTGACTGGAGGAACCCGGAGGTAAATGGACCAACAGTAGCATTTAGGTGCACTCCAGTCCTGAATGCCGGGGGCTTTGAATAAACATGTGAAACCATCGCAGACCAAACTGTCCAATTATCATTATGTCTGAGAAAGTCACACATGAACTACCAAGTCACAGAGGTATAGACTCTCATCAGCTCCCGCGTCTGCGGAGGCTGGGGCTCTTGAATGTCTATGCCTCTTGAAGATGGGCGATGTTTCATGCTTGTAACCACTTCACTGCCAGTGGACGCATGGTTTTTAAAATCATTGTGAATTTATCGTAAAAGCTGTCAATGGAACATGGATGCACATGTGCACAGTGGTTTCAGCACGAGGAATAGGTCTTTATAGCCTATATGTCTGCTAATGCTCATGTGTATCTATGCTTTTTGTAAAAGGGTGGTGTTTTATACTTTAAGCGGTGACATCGAAGGGGTTAACATTTTCAGTTTAACAGATATGCCAAAACCTGCCAGTAAAACAAGCGGCCGCTTCAATGTCCCATCAAACGATGTTTCTTTTTTTCTTCTTCTTCTTCTCGGTCCGTGGCATGTCAAAACCTTAATAAAGTATATTTTCCGTCCAAAGTGACGGTATATAATACTGATGATCGCGTTAACAATTGAAAAGAACAGTCCCCGAAGTTTCTGATTTCTTTCTTATTTAGAGAGAGAGGCACACACAAGCAATAATTATCAGGATCATCTGTTCAAAGGATTGGTTTGTTTATTAGTTTGTTTGTTATTTGCTTTTTGTTGGGTTTTTGTTGTTGTTGTTGGTGTTGTTGTTGTTGTTGGTTGGTTGGTTGGTTGGTTGTTGGTTGGTTGTGTGTGTTTGTTTGTTTGCTTGCTTGCTTGCTTGTTTGTTTGTTTGGTCGTTCGTTCTTTCTTTCGTTCGTTCAAACGTTGGATCGTTAGTTCGTTTGTTTATTTGTTTGAATATTTGAGGGATAGAGAACAGAAGTCCTTTTAAAGATGGTCCAGATCGACATTTTCTTTTGCACTGCCGTCGTAAAAAGAATCCACAAGCAAGAGACATAGATCTTCGTGAGCCCCAGCAGGAAGTATGGGCTCATGAGGATCCATGCTTCTTCCAGATCGTTGTTTTCGATGCAGGAATATTAATTCCCCATCGATAAGTGACGGCCGGGCTGGTGTGGATTACGGAGATTGCCTGCAGTTGTGGGACCTCGCACTGTCAGATATGAAACTTTGGACAAAAGCCGTTAAAAAGATATGGACCGGTGAAGGTAACTGCGGTGTGGATGAGGGGTGGTCGTGGGAAGTTCAGTGGAAGGGGGGGGGGTGTATTTTTTCGTGGCGGTCTATAAAATAAAATAGAACTGTGGAAAAAAACCGGTGTGGCCGTGGGCGGGTGGGACAGCATGGGTGGTCGTTAAAGAAAAATCAAGGTCGAGAGAATCAGACACTTGCTTCGTTTTCAATGATACCAAAAAAAAAAATCAATTTTGTTTTTTGTTTTTAGTTTGCGTTACTTCCTAGATCTTCTTTTTTTTTTTTTGTTTTGATGTTTAACCCTTTGGCTGTCGGTAGCGCTTTTTTCGAGGCGATTCCTGTAGGAATCATATAGACAGAAGTGCTGCTGACTGCTAAGGGGTTAAACCAAGTTCCATCCTCGTGTTCGTCTATGTTTCCATGGGGTCGATTGAATCCAAACAACAACATAGATTATTGGATATTGCAAATTACACGCTGACATTTACGTGGCTATTTATACCTACTCTTCTTTGCATACGCAGTAAGACCAGAAGAAACTTATTACCAGTGGAAGGGTTTTTATCGGTATACGTGCGGCAGCAAAAGTATTTTATCGAGCCATCCTTGTTGTAACGCACTTTTTAACAACGTAACAAGTGATATAAAGCTCAAAGACACTCCATGAAGTTTCAACATGCCCTGTCACAAGGTTTTGGTCGTTACAAAGATTGCTGAGACTTAGACACAAAAGAAAATCACAACAAAGAAAGAGACACGCTTAGAAAAGACAATTAATTCATTCAACTCCTACACGCAACGGCAAGACATGGATCGAGGGTAATAGTTCAAGAGTTGTGCCAGAATAGCTTGGCGCCCATAGGCGCCAAGCTATTCTGGCACAACTCTTGAACTATCGCGCTCGATCTCTTTCCAGAAGTGTAATACAGTCTTCAGGGGGCGACTTCAAACTTTGCGGATTTTTCGGTCTTGGTGCGGAATGAGTTAAAACGCGACTGTGCTGCAACTGTCTTTTCTAAGCGTGTCTCTTTGTTCGTTTGTATTTTCTGTGTATCTTGCACGCTTGACTTTTTTGGTCTGGATTTAGAAATGAAATGATGCGTCAGCAAAGATATCAACTTCAACATTTTCAAGCTGGATGAGTAAGAAAGAGGGCGTCATAGGTGTTGTTGCTGTATTGTTGTTAAATCAGGACCAAAAAGGTGACTGCCAAGCGTGTAAAATGCATAGAAGAACCAAGCGAAGAAAGAAACATGCTTATAAAAGACAGTTACAATACAACTCATTGATATTTCGGGTTAAAACCCCTTTTCAAAATAGACAAACAAACAATTCGCTACTTATCTTGTCAACGTGAAGAAGCTAAGAAGCAATATCATTAACTTGTGTTGTTACTGTCTTTTATAGCGTGTTTCTCTCTTTGTTGGGTTTATTCTCTGTATTTTTGTTAATGGTCCTAAACATTCTGGTTTTTTATGAACACAGAAACAAGCTGCACGATATTAAGACTCCGACCCTACAGCAAACGCGGAAACACATTCGACGATCAATATTTATAAGAATATCAATGTATTCGTTGAGAAGAAGTTGATTTTTTTAAAAGTACAGATATGTACTCCTATATGTATATGTACGCCTGCCGCATAAACGGCCTGTCGCATAGTTTACCAAGTGGGTGTTGCTGGGGTGGGTTGAGGGATGGAAATTCAAAACATGACATGATAGCAGCAACGGGGAAGGGGGGAGGAACAGTTGAGAAAGTTTGAGGGTGTCACATGAACATGGCCTGTTTAAGTTGACAGCAACTCCTTTAGCAAGTCCAAATGGGATTCTCCACGTACAACAAACCAAGGGGAATCACTCAGCGCTGGACAGACGAACAGTTAGATCCCCTGCCCCCGCCTATCAGGCACCCATTCGCCAGCCCACAGAGAAATACGCAGGTATAGAACAAGACGATCATCTACATCCCTAAAAAAGGATGCATCAGGTCTCTTATATAACCCATGTCTTTCTCCGGAACTTAGGAAGTAGGCAGGAGAAACATACATACACAAACACGAAGGTGCATTACTATATGTGGTCGGGTAAATACCCTGAATGCCCACAGTAGATGCACAGAACATTACACAACAATGTAACGATACAAATTTGCCTCGAGTTATACTGAGATACTCACAAACCAGGTAGGTGAGGCTAGCGCTGGCAGAATTGTACAACAAACCAAGGGGAATCACTCAGCGCTGGACAGACGAACAGTTAGATCCCCTGCCCCCGCCTATCAGGCACCCATTCGCCAGCCCACAGAGAAATACGCAGGTATAGAACAAGACGATCATCTACATCCCTAAAAAAGGATGCATCAGGTCTCTTATATAACCCATGTCTTTCTCCGGAACTTAGGAAGTAGGCAGGAGAAACATACATACACAAACACGAAGGTGCATTACTATATGTGGTCGGGTAAATACCCTGAATGCCCACAGAAGATGCACAGAACATTACACAACAATGTAACGATACAAATTTGCCTGCGTATTTCTCTGTGGGCTGGCGAATGGGTGCCTGATAGGCGGGGGCAGGGGATCTAACTGTTCGTCTGTCCAGCGCTGAGTGATTCCCCTTGGTTTGTTGTACAATTCTGCCAGCGCTAGCCTCACCTACCTGGTTTGTGGGATTCTCCACGGTCTTTGTAATAAATGTCACGTTATTACAAAGCGAGGTACAAAACACCCGTCGCTCGTCTGTTCTCCTGCGGCAAGCACCATGTCCGTCTGCAAGAAACACTGACCGCGCAATCTGCGTGTACACTAACAAAAGCTAGAAACTCTCGGGTATTTTGTTCATGTACCTGTCTTTTTTCCTTGGAAACGTGTCTCTGAAGACATGAATACATTCATGAGTTGAGATAATGTGCCAAGGAAAGAAAACAGTAATGTATTCTTTTCTCAGAAAAGTATCCCTGAAGCTTTTGGCTGTCGGTAGCGCTTATTGTCCCGATGATTTCTGTGGGAATCATCGCGACAAAAGTCCCTGCTGACAGCCACATGTATTACAATCCTTTGCACAGCGACAGTCCTATACAATAACATGTAAAGTTCATTACAGTAAATGTCAACATCTGATACTTTTGGTTAACAAGGGTCCAACGTAATATACTATGCACCAAAAGCAAAGGACCATTTGAACAAACACACACAACGTAAAAACCACGCTACCAATAAGTCTGAAATTCGCAACTAATATAGTTTTAGTATTGAAGAATTGTCTCTCGAATGTCTCATGTGCAAATTAAAAGGGTGTACTTTTGGTGAATTTTGCAAAATGATTTGTGATTATTTGAAAATCTCAGACAAATTCAGACGTTCTTAATAAGTGTTGTCCTCGGTCTGACTCGATTAAAATTGTGAGAGCAGGCCATTTGTAATGCTTCATAGTGGTTAGTGTATGCTCAGAGATGACTACAAATGCACTTTCTTATTCCTTCCCCCTTATTAAACTTCCTTGGGACATATCTACTTTCGTCTCTGCCTACAGTACAAGTGTCTTTTTCAATAATGCCTTCACACCCAGAAGATAAGATACGGCCGCCATTGTGCTACGGGTAAATCAATTAATTCTTAATTAGTGCCTGACTGCTCTGGCGGCCTGTCCGTTTGGTGTGCAAGGTTGCACATGTTTTATAGGCGGTTCTCTGGTGCGACGTTTTGAAGACGGACACCTGACCAGCATAAATGAAGTTGATGACCATGCAGATGGCTTTTCGTAATCTGTGCACAGTTGCTAATGATAATCATTCCTTGGACATGTCCTCCGATCCAAATTACGGTCTTCATTTGGGTCTGTGTGACCCGATTGTATGTATTGGGACACCCTGAGTTTTGTGGCTACACGCCAGATGTAAGGTGGTCATTCCCTATACCCGGATGTGCAGTTGAAGTTGGCAGATGATGGGACTGAATAGTACACGATGTCATCTGACAAGGTTTTACACTCAGGCGCCATTCTGTGCACATACCACAACACCCGCTTTGTCAACAAGGTGATTTTATTCTTGGATCGGCTTGGCCAGTTGGCCCTGTGTCGTGTACATACCGATCTTTATACAGAGTGATGGGCATGCGCAATCTACACACCGATGGTCAGTCTTATATGTGCAGTTGTTCTTTTGTACAATCAGTGCTGAAGTGACCCTGGCAATCTATCAAATTTTCCGTCATTGTTTATTCATTTGATGCATCAGCAAGGGCCTGTATTGCAAAACCGGAAGTGGCTCTAGATTTCTTTCTGTTACAAAACCAACACCTGATAAGTGATCAACTAAACCAAAGAAGATTGTTTGGTCAATTTATCTGAGTTTAGCAAGTTGTGACCTTTTAAATTTGACCCCTTAAAATCGAGGTGGTCCTTAACTTTTGCGCATAGTATAGCTGACAAGAGATCGATACACGTAAGAGCAGCAGGCAAATCTATAAAAGACAGCACCTGGGACTCGTATCTAGTTAATTAAAAACTTTACGCCCGTTGGTAATTGGACAAATTGCACTCACGTCCAGAACCCATTTCAGAGGTTTAATCGAAATCTTTTATGCATCGGCAAACACCATTTCTGTTTTCAGAAGAGAACTGGTAGAACATTATTCCGCCGAACTTCAGTTCACGAAATTGACTGAGCAAACATGAACAGGATTTTAGCTTACAAAACCTAGTTTTCAATAAGTTCAACAGAACTAGTTCAGAGACCATTCGGCGCATGAATAATGTTTTAGTGCGACTTCTTGTTCTGGACTGGACAGTGCAGCTTTACAACATTTAGTGAATAGTATCACACCAGACGCAGCCATTTATCACGAAAAACACTAGACCATCACGTGATCGAAAGTTAAGCAATCAATCGCGACATTTGTCAAGAAACCGCTCATGTGTCCATCACGAGCTCAGAACGTAACCAAAAAAATGCGAACAAGTGCGCACGCGTCTAGGTGGTGACGTAAACACTGGTATAAATCACGACTTGTGTTACAAAATTAGGAACCTAAATGAATTTATGTCGAACAAATACGACAGATACGATTTACGGTAAAGATTGAGATTTGTGAATTTCTGTGGGGTTTCCCGCTGGGCTACAAGATCTTTTGTTTACAGCGCCAGCTTCATGATACTTTGGAATTCTTCCAGACATAGATTAGCCATGGAGTCCTCAAGGGGGTGTATGATTAGGTTGGCGCCTAACCGCGGCGCCGACCTAATCACAGACCACCCTTGAGCTATTATGGCTGATCTGTGTCCCGTATCGTGCATGTCAAGCAAAGCCTAAACGTGCACGGTTTGGATTTAGATATGTGGAAACAAGCAGTGCAAAGCGTAGGTTGGATCTAGCAAGACAAGACACCTGTTCATTGATGTTTTTTTGTTTTTGTTTTTGTTTTTTTACTGTAACTTTTTACAATGCAGACTAGTATTACATTTAGGGTATGGTCTCTTCAAGCTTCAAAAGACACTTTATTTGAAAGTATCATTACTGCGTGGTGTCAATGTCTTAAACTTACAGATACATTGCATCACGTCTCAAAAACACATTTATAAAGTTAGTTTAAGGATTCTGGCACATACAAACGCACTCGTGCCCTCTGATCCGCCCCGCCACCCCCCCCCTCCCCACCCCCCACCCTCCCTCCATTTGAACGTATCAGTTTAACGTGTTCAGACAGGCCGACATAGTGGTGTCAGAATAGCTCGGCGCATGAAGGAGCCAAACTATCCTGGCACTACGTTTGAACTGTCGATGTCTTTTGTTCACTTGTTTCAAAAAATAATCTTGAAAACGTCTTTCAATGCTATGGCTGTCGGTAGCGGTTTTTGTCGTAATGATTCCTGCCGGAATAATCGCAACAAAAAGCGCCACCGACAGCCAAAGCGTTAAAATTAGATTTCATAACAGATCAGTAACAAATATTTTTAATGAAGGAAAAGAAAAGAAAGTTGAACATCATATGTATGTATGTATGTATGTATGTATGTATGTATGTATGTATGTATGTATGTATGTATGTATGTATGTATGTATGCATGTATGTATGTATGTATGTTTGTATGTAGGCCTATGTATATATGTATGTATGTATGTATGTATGTGTGTGTGTGTGTGTGTATGTATATATATGTATGTATGTATGTATATATGTATGTATGTATGTATGTATGTGTGTGTGTGTGTATGTATGTATATATGTATGTATGTATGTATGTATGTGTGTGTGCGTGTGTGTGTGTGTGTGTGTGTGTGTGTGTGTGTGTGTGTATGTATGTATGTATGTATGTATGTATGTATGTATGTATGTATGTATGTATGTATGTATGTATGTATGTATGTATGTATGTATGTATGCATGTATGTATGTATATGTATTATTATGAACATTCAAAAGAAAATTGTGCCATAACCGTGTTATAACACAGCAATTGCTTTCCTACTGTAAAATGTAAGCTCGTGTCTTCTGACATGACCACTATCACTATTAGAAACGTTACGTCCATTTGCATTCCTCAAGTCTGCGAGGAAATGATTATATTTCTTGCACGACGTTAAGCTCAAACAATCAATCAAACAATCGATCAAGGTATCCCGCGTACTTACGTCTGACCTGTCGCAAATTTAACCCCTTCAGTGCCAGTGGACACAGATTGTGTTTCTGACATCTCTGTTAATGCAACGCCAAAGAGCACAGGGGGTGCAGGTACGTAGATACAAAGTGGCGTCAGCAAGAAACACAACTGAAGATCTATCGCTATTGCAGTTGGGCCTTAACTTATTCTACCCCAACACTGAAATCCCAACATTTTGCCGTTGTCCTCTGAAGACTGCATTGCAGTGCAGGACACAGATCGACCATGATAGTTCAAGGGTGATGCCAGAATAGCTTGGCGCCCATATCATGGTCGATCCTTATCTTGCTGTGGTGTGTTTGGGGTAGAATGAGTTAACCCATGTGAAAGGGTTAACCCGTACTCTGCCAGCTGAAGCAGATTGCGATTCTGAAATCTCTGTTAATGCAACGCTTGAGCCCAGGGATCCAAAGAATGTGGATTCAAAGTGGCATTGGCAAGAGACATAGATCCTCATGAGCCCCCGCAGTTGCGGGGGCTCATGAGGATCTGTCTCTTGCTGTTGGGCCTTGTTAAGCTTACCTTGGCAATGAAGGGGTTAATGTATTTCAGGTACAGTGTTATCAGGGGCATATTATCTTTCTTCTGACGTCTGTCTTGGATTGAGCGCAATTAGAAACGTCGTCTGAGCCAGTGCCAATCAGCAGGGTGCGCCACTAAAAGTATCACAACAGAGGGTAAACAACGCGCAGATAAGCTGCACCACTGGCTGCGTCTTAGTCTGTGGTGTGTGTTTGTTGTTGTTGTTGTTGTTTTTACCTTAAGATCTTCAGCCGTAAATTCGAAAATCACAGACCAGAAGACAAATAATTATGGTACTTGATAAACCATACGCAAGAAATAGCGTCTTGTTTGTTTGTTTGTTGGATTTTTTTTGGGGGGGTTGTGTTTTTTTCTTTCGTTCTCCCCTACTGCTAAACCCTGCAGACTATATTATATCAAAATTATGTTAGAACAGACAGAGGAGTATTTCTGGCCAAGACAATATGAGTTTCATTTAACCCATTCGCTGCCGTGATCAGGAATTGCGGGTCAGCAAACCACGACGCTCTGACGACTTTCACGTGCAGAACACAGATTTAAATGAGACCAAAAAATAGATATAAAAACACAGGACTTACAAGAGACATAAATCCTCATTGCCCCCGCGACTGCAGATACCGTGTTATCAGGGGCACTGTACATTTCTAATATATTACCTTTTTTATACGTACTAAGGAAAAAAATGAGACTGGGAACCACCTGGAGTAAAATCGAAGGAGAAGCACAGGACAGGAGTTGCTGGAGGTCTCTCGTCGACGGCCTATACCCGGGTAGGGGTGACAGGCGTAAGTAAGTAAGTAAGGAAAAAAATAGATGGTTGTAATGAAAACAGCTAGCCAACAGAGCTAAGGAACCAAGGAACCCGGACATGCCAGAATAGTGAGCACAGAGCAATTAACAACGCCCCTGGCACCCTCACCCCTTCCCACCCCACACCCCCTCCCCTCTTTCCCAAAAACAAAACAAGAGGTTAGCATTTTAAAATGAAAATCCTGCCTCAAATGAAGAGGCATACATTCCGACGAGTCATTTGCTTTGAAGAAGCTCATAGGACGTTGTGTCTTGGCGATCCCATATTTACATGTGTGTCAGTTTCGCCACAGGAATAAATATTGAACAAGCTTCGTAGATATTCATAACCCCACGCAGCTGCAGGATCTCATGACAGTTCACTGTACTCCCTAAAGAGGGGAGACAAATGTGTCTTTTTACGAATAAATATTTAAATGCGTGTTTTCCCCCTGAATGGCCGCTGTGAGATGGCCTTCAATGGCCTCCTCGGCCCTGTACTGAAACTATAACTTAACACACTCAAAACGTACTGCGTTCGGATACGCGGCTTTAGCCGCGTATCCGAATGCAGCATGCCTCGAATGTGTTAATAGGAAGGGACCACCATCCGGTATCTAGTTTAAGATGGTTATTTGCTTAACAGTCGAAATGTTAATGTATACACTCTTTCTGCCGCAATCCGGATGCGGCACGTCATGAATGTATTAACGCAAAAAGCACCGTCCATTTCACGAACCACTAGATCTGCTCTCATGATGTATGACTTTCTATGAGTCCATGCAAGATACATGAACCACTTTGACCTCGAATGCAGGTACTTTGTAGCTTGTACATTGGTTAACGTCCCGACAGCAATACTTTCTCAGGACGTGTCTGCCCTGCTTGTGGAAAAAAGACGGAACATGATATTGCATTATTCCGCCAGACGGTCTAAGACTGCAAAAGAAGAAGCTCGTCTGAATCTATGTCTTTTGCAGACGGAAGTGACTAAATCAGAAACTGTCGGTCTCTCTGCAAGAGACACAGACTCACAGCTCATGTGAATCTATGTGTCTTGCATAAAGGACGGACCGGATGAGAGGCTGACTGACGATGAAGCCCTACGAACACAAAGCATCAATGCGTTCTTGCCGGGACTGTTTCCTCCGGGTGGCGGGGTATATAAAGAAGGGATTCCTTGTGCGTCAGTCTTTTGTACGGTGTGCGCGGACTCCCTCACGACCTCTTCCCCACGGTGGATGCGCACGAAGTGACCCTTGCAACGAAACACCTATCAGATCGCCTCTCCTAATTTTATCGCTACCTGCTGAAGTTGTCGCTCTTTGAACGTCGCGCCCTTTGCCAGTGCTCCTCTAGAGGTCGCTTCCATTCCCAGTTTTCGACGGTTTGGACAACAGTAAGGTAAGACTGTATTCATGAGAAAACAATAATAATAATACCGGTGTTATAATAAAATGTGTGCTGGTGTTTGATTTTGGATCTTACGATCATAGACCGTAAGGTCGCTATTTACGGATCAGCACACAATGTGCTGGTATACTATGTGCTGATTTGGCAAACCCAGTGGGAAAAGTTTTGAGAAAATTCGAAATTTTCATTGTTACATAATTAAAATCTCACTTTTCTCCAGCATGAGCATGGCAAATTTGTATTAGAAAAGCGAGATTATTATTCTCAAACAATGAAAATCTCGCTTTTCTAAAAAATGAACATACCAGCTTTTGTCATAATTATAATGACAAATTTATACACGTATCGACGTCGCGGATAGCTTTTTACGAGATACACAACTTATGTATGACAAATACGAACTCGATCCTGAACTTAAACCGGAACTCGATCAGTGCACAAAAGGCCAAAGGCGACCGATGTCATCCCGTTAACATTGTGCAAATCAGAACCTTGCTTATAATGATGTCAAAACCTCACCCATGCAAAACATTCTGTTACACTACATATGAAACATAACTGAAAAATGCTATGCTAAACCCGACTCTTTCTATGAGGTCAAAACACAACACGTTTGATTATGCACACACAAAACTCCGCCCCTTCCATGTTATCTACAGACCACAGGCTACCGGTATTACTCGTTGTTTGTAAGCAAATATGAAATTATAATCAAATACTGACCCTGTCTATGACATCAACAAGCCACCCCATTCTATGTACAGCACTGTCATTAAATCATTCAAGGAGCCCCGCATCAACTGCTGCAGAAGTGTCGTACAGCGTTGCCGCCGGCAACGCTATACAACACTTTTGCAGCAGTTGATGCCTTCCGCAACGATTTTACTAATACTCCGTATAAATCAGAACACACTGCACGTCGTCGTGTTTTAAATCATATGGGCCTTTGTAAGCTTGTTCCTGAAGAATGTACTCTGACTTTGAAATAACAACTCTATTGTTTTTACCGATCCCAGGATTCCGCCCCACTGGCCGCATCCATTCTTTGCCCAGATCAGTGTCCATTACATATCACAGGCATAGGTTGAGAAATAAACGATACGATTCATTACAATGCAATTCTGTTCACTGACTTTGATCTTGAACCCGAATCCAGGCGACTGCCAAGCGTGTAAAATGCAAAGACAATGCCAACATAGAAAAAAAACGCTTAGAAAGGACAAGCACAACAAATTCATTAAGCCTGGGTTTTTTGTTGTTACGAAAGAAACACGCTCAAAAAAGGCAAATACGTGTACAACACATTTTGTGATATTTAATTGTCCTAAGCGAGTTTCTTTCGTTGTTGGGATTTTATTTTCACAGTGAGCAGAAGAGAACATAGCCGTACACTGATTTACATCGTGAAAAAAACGAGTTTCTCGACCAAGGCCCGTGTTACATATATAGCTTATACATCATCTGTGATGGGTCTCTTCAAATTAAGCAATAATGATACAGCAGAGGAAGTGCAATGGGGAACAGACCATAACACATTCTGATCCAGGACCCAAATCCCCAAATTGTGAAGTTGCCTCCTGAAGACTGTAATACGCATTTGGAGACAGATGGAGCGTAATAGGCCAAGAGTGGCGCCAGAATAGCTTCTGGCACCACCCTTAAGCTATCACGTTCAATCTATGTCTTGCCGTGGTGTGTCGGGGCTGATTGGGTTAATGCCGAGCCCGTGACTGTGAAAACTACAAACGAATGAACTCAATGGAAAATTCATGGGAAGAAACTGAATCGCACAACCAACTACGCCACGGAGACAATGGGAAGTGCTGGCAAGATGCCCATAGTGCGTCTTAACGAACAGCAGTCAAATATCGAATACAGTGAGCGAAAGATCATCAAACCGACCATCAGACTTAGTTGCTCCACACGCATGGCTGAGTGAGGGCTGACTAAGGTCCGAGGATACTTTGCTCTTGAATGCGTTGCAGTCACTGCACAGATCGTTTTCTACCCACAAAAAAACGAATGGAAGCATGAAGTGTCAACAAGGAACGCGGATTCTCACGGTCCCCCGCAATGCTTGCGGGGGCTCATGATAATCTACGTCTATTGAAAGTGGACCCGAGGTTTGCTGTTGGCCTTATTCTGCTAAAACAAATTTCTCTGTTTCGCTGGTTAATCCCTTAACTGCTGCGGACGCAGATTGTGTTTCTGAAATCTTTGTTAATAAAAACGCCCCAGCCGTCGTAGGAACATGGCTACAGTGAGATCTCAGCAAGAGGCATAGATCCTCATGAGCCCCCGCAACTGCGGAGGCTCATGAGGATCTATGTCTCTTGTAAATTAGACTGTATCCACTTCTTCTCGGGATAGCAAGGCTTTATGAGGCTGAAGAGGACCTAGACCTTTTTCAGGCGCACCGATGACCGATGTTCGCTATCGGTCTTATTCTAATGAATCCCATGTTTCTAATTCTAGGGCTAACCAGACGCTGGTGTTCAATTCTGATGAATCCCCTTTTGCTATTAATGGTTCTTGGCTCACGAGGATCTACACATCTTGCAGTTATACTGGGGTTCGCTGATGTTCTGGAGTTTTGATGAATCCCCTTTTGCTGTTTCTGGTTCTTGGGCTCCTGGTCATGAGGATCTGTCCCTCTTGCAAGTGGTCCGACTTGCACTGCTGGTGGTATTTTGATGAATCACTCCTTGCTATTTCTGGGTCCTGGTTCGTCGAAATGATAACCTGTCAGCATTGGTATGGTCATGACGAGTGCTTCCAAGGGGACAATTATTCCTGGGATCAGCTTGATGACGAACATCTGTTCTAAGGGACATTCCTGTCCAGTGAATGCCAAAGACGGCAAGTTTAGTTTTGTCAAAAGCGAGATTTTCATTGTGTTACAATGAAAATCTCGCTTTTGACAAAAATAAACTTGCTGTTTGCTTGCCTTTGCGTGGAAAATTTTGTCTCGTTACTATAATTTTCCGCAATGGGTCAGAAAAGAGATTGGCGACATTAGCACTGGTCCACTGAAAGTGTATGCGTACTGAGCTTGATCTGCTCAGCTCATTGGTAGTGTCTGATGAGCTCGGCGTTTGGGAGGAGCCGAGCTCAGCAGACGCTACCTATAAACTGTCATGTACCTTTTGTTCCTTTAGCGCCTCTGTTTTAACGCAGTGCCTTTTTATTTATTGCTTGCTTGCTTGCTTGCTTGATTGCTTAACCCATTCAGCCCTGACGCACTACAGCAGGAGATGGGTCGACCATGATAATTCAAGGGTAGTGTCAGATTAGTTTGGCGCCTGTCGGCGCCAAGCTAATCTGGCACTACTCTTGAATTATCATGGTCGATCCACCTCCTGCAATAGGTGCATAGTCGTTAGATGACGCCTCCAAAATTTGGGAAATACGTGCGTCGGGCTGAATGAGTTAACCGAAATTACTTCGTTAACTATAACTATACGTTAACTATATGAGTTAATAGATTGATTGACTAATTTGTTTCTTCGCATCTCTTCAGACACTTTATTCTTGATATACCACGGTCGAACTAACTGCGAAACGTGTGCAGTACTCTGCGAACAAGTTTGTAACGATAGTTCTAACTGTCGTCAGTCTTTTCGCTTTAGAAAGAAGGGTCTGGTGTCCGTTTAACTCATTCCAGGCCTGCAACACACACATATGCTGCTGATGAAGTTAACATTGATGATTGTCAATGTAGTTTCGAACGCTAACTCGATTTGCCCTGAAAATACGGATATCACGCGGCAAATGATGATAGCATTCGAGACCTCAAACAAACGGACACGCAACAGATAGAATTAGTGTTTCAGATATGCCGCATTTTTTAGGCGGTACCCCAGTAGCAAAAAGTCTTCAGACCAACGACGGACGCAGTGGGCCCGTGCACAGCCGTGCGCGGGCCCATTGCTGCCGTCGTGGTCGCCTGCGAACCTTTGCTTACTGAGTATGTCTCGAACGCTAATGTCATTTGTCATACGGCATGTTTTTGAAAGCTATCGTCATTTGGCATACGGCTCAGTTCAGTTCGGTCAAGCTGGGATCTCTCCGCACGGAAAGGCCCATATGCGCTCCACCCCACCCATCAGAAGTCTTCCCAGAGTTCCTTTCGATACTGTGCGAGTCTTGGTCTGATTTACTATAGATCTCTCGTGTCCTTTCAAGTCTGCCTAACTCCCGCTGCCTTTCTCCACACCTCTGCTCTGGAGGCGATCGTTTGTATGGTGACCTTGGCTGTTCCTGGAAATGCTTTATCAGGTTTCTCACCACGTCTGATCTGCCCACCCGAAAATCCTGTTTGATCTCTGCCTAGGACTCCAGCATCTCCTGTGCACTAGACCCACAAGGTCTTCGGAGTTGCAAATGTCAGTCTGTCAGTGCCATTCCTGCTTCGAGTTTTTGCAGCAGGCATTTTGAGTCTGTGAGAATGATGACGTGACTGATTTGGCTGTCACTCAGCGTGGCAATCCAGGTCAGAGTGTGAGTCACCGCCTCAAGCTCCATCTTTAAGCTTGATGTCTTGGCTTTGCAGGCTGCACTGCCTTTGAATATGGTACTGTATTATTGTTTGGCTGTGAAGCCCAGCCTGACTGGCTATCGGTGACTGAACCGTCTGTGTATATGATCAGATCTTGGGGCTTGCTATTCTCTTCTGATAGAATTCTGACTTCTGCTTCTGTCTTGCCCGCTGGCCGTTCTCGACAGTCATACGGATGTCTCGAAAGCTAACTCAATCGGTATGTCTTGAACTCTTGCGCCCACTGGGCACCGGCCTCCACGTGGCGTGGGTGGGTAGTCCCCTCAGTCCCTGACTGAGTGGGCTAGCAGAGGGGTGCCGTCTTTATCCAGGATTAGGACTTGATGTCAGCAGATATGTTGTTCAGTCTTTTTCACTGGTTCGGTTTTTAAGGAGCTGTGCTAACCCAGATTCTACCATGTTGGATTGGTCCTTAAAAATACTCGTGAGCTTTTGGTCCTTTGGATCCCAAGTGTTTGCCGTGCTTGGAGACCCGTGTCGGGGGAGAAGAGGATCCTGGTGGCTGAAACACTCCACTTTGGCCTTGACTTCTGCCTAAACGGGAGGCTAGTCGTACCGGCCTAGTCAATCGGCTCTTGTCACGTTCAGCCCTATCCCATTGTTGACATGCAGGCTGATATACGGAGCGCCATGCTATAGCCTCTGCTGCTGATTAGGTGCTCTACGCCAGTATTCCCCTGCATTCAACCGTGTGATAGAAGGCGGTGGCTCATCGGCTCAATCGGGCATAACCCCCTGAGTATATCTTTCGGGCAGTCTCCATCGTGCGTCGGCTGGAGACCCGCCGACGAATGTACTTTCCCTTGTTGGGCTCGGTGGCGGGCGGGGACCCCGGGGGGATGAATATCTATCATTCTATAATATGGAAAATATTTTTTTAAAAACTGGCACCAAAGCGGCACATAGCCACTGACATTGACCTTGAAAATGATAGCGATTCCGATTGTGAGGAAGCGACGCCTAAGGCGTCGGCCGTCTGGCCTCGCTTTCTCATTATCCACAGCAAAGTTAAAGAGAAGCCTGTTTCCAAGCTGCACCCTTTCCTGGTAGGGGAGACCCTCAGGAGCCGTGTTGGGAGGCCTCAGGTCTGGTGACTTGCTGGTAGTGTGCCGTACCCGGGCACACTCCAATGGGCTACTGAGGCTCTCCTCTATCGGAGACACTCCAGTGGAGGTCACTCCCCACAAAACGATAAATTCGTCTAGAGGAGTGATTAAAGATCAAGCATTGGCAGAACTGTCTGAAGATGAACTTGTACAGAACCTTAAGTCACAGGGGGTGACCTACGTCAGGCGCTTCGTTTCCAAACGAGGTGGTAGGGAGATCCGTCTCCCTATCATCATCCTGACGTTTGGCGCCCCCACCGCTCCTACTACCATCTGGGGAGGTTACTACTCCCTAAAAGTGAAAAAGTACGTCCCTCTCCCCCTCCTGTGCTTTAAGTGCCAAAAGTATGGCCATGGGCAGAAGACATGCCGCCAGGCAGAGGCTCTATGCGCCCGCTGCACTAAGCCCGGACACTCTGCTGAGTCCTGCACAGCCACCCCCCTGTGTATGAATTGCCAGGGGGCACATATGGCTTCGGACAAGAAGTGACCTCGTTGGATATCCGAGTGAACGTGAACGCCGTGCTTCCTGGAGACGCTTCGTCTCCTCTTTAACTTCTCGGACTTCGTCCCAGAAAGTCTGGAAGGCTGTTCGAAGAATTAGGGTCAGGGGTGGCTCGGCTTCTGTCGGCCATCTTAGAGATGGTGCCAGCTTGGTCACAGATAAAAAATAAAAGCTGTGGCCAATGTGCTTGCCTCCACCATTGCCCATAATTCTTCAACAGGGCATTATTCACCCTTCTTCCAGAGAGAGAAGGAGAAGCGAGAGTCTCGTATTTGTGATTTTAAGTCCGATAACTCAGAAGACTATAATGCCCCTTTTACATTATCAGAATTGCAGCAAGCCTTGCAGAAATGTAATGATTCTGCTGCTGGCCTAGATATCATCCACTATCAATTCCTAACGCATCTGCCTGAGAGGTCACTCCTTGTACTTCTCAAGGCCTTTAACCATATCTGGAGAACTGGCCATTTTCCGCCGTCTTGGCACCAGGCTGTGGTTGTACCGATCCCCAAGCCGGGTAAGGATTCTTCCGACCCGAGCAACTACCGGCCTATCGCTTTGACATCATGTTTATGTAAAACTATGGAGCGCCTGGTCAACGCCCGCCTGGTGTGGCATCTTGAGTCACAGGGTCTCTTCACAGACCTCCAGTGCGGTTTCCGGCGCTTCCGTAGTACAACTGACCATTTAGTCCGCTTTCAATCATTTATTCGAGATGCTTTTGTCAACAAGCAGCATGTCTATGCAATTTTCTTCGATCTTGAGAAGGCATATGACACTACCTGGAAGTATGGCATAATGTCTGACTTGTTGGACATGGGTTTTAAAGGGCACCTGCCCGTTTTTATTCACAATTTTTTTACTAACCGGTCGTTCCATGTCCGTGTGGGCTCCACCCTCTCCGACTCCTTTGAACAGGAGATGGGTGTCCCGCAGGGCAGCATTCTATCTCCTGTTTTATTTAGTATTAAAATTAATAACATTGTAAAGGCCCTCAAGGATGATTCTGAATGCTCTTTGTTTGTTGACGACTTTGCTTTGTGCGCACGTGGTCGAAGACTTGCGTCCCTTGAGAGGTGCCTGCAGCTGTGCGTTGATCGCATCCAGCGGTGGGTGTCTCTCAATGGATTCAAGTTCTTGCCCTCCAAGACAGTCTGTGTGCATTTTACTAACCAGACGAAATTTTTTTTCCAGAACCTAGCCTGAGCATTGCCGGAGTGCCAATTAAGGTGGCCGAGGAGGCAAAGTTTCTGGGGGTCATCTTTGACAAAAGACTTACCTTCCGCAACCATATTAATTACCTCAGAGCCTCTTGTCAGAAGGCTCTCGACGTTCTTCGTGTCGTTGGTCAGTCTGACTGGGGTGCGGACCGTACTGTCTTACTTCGACTGTACCGGGCCCTTGCTCGGTCCAAACTGGATTACGGTTCTGTGGTGTATGGCTCAGCTTCCAAGTCTGTGCTACAGCGTCTGAACACAATTCACCATCAGGGTCTGCGGATATGTCTTGGGGCCTTCAGGACGTCTCCAGTTCCTCGTCTGTATGCCGAGGCAGGGGAGCCTTCTCTCAAGCTCCGCCGCATCCGCCTCATGCTCAGCTACGTTCTGAAACTGAAGGCCCATCCAGACAATCCTGCCTATGATTGTGTTTTTAAACCATCGTTTGCAGAGATTTACGATACCTATCCGGGAGCTGTCCGTCCACTTTCTTTCCGTGTCCGACCTCATCTGCAGGCGGCCAGATTGGACCTGGACAGAGTTTCGGAATCCCTGCAACACATCACTCCAGCCTGGCCCTTACCAGTTCCTGACATCTTGCTGGACTTGACTGCCCACAAGAAAGACTCTACTCCACCAGCCATATACCAACAGAGCCTCAATGAACTCCTTTCAATTTTTCCTGGCTATTGTCGTATCTATACGGATGGGTCAAAGTCTGAGGATGGGAGAGTGGCTGCGGTCGCAGTGTCCTCTCGCCATCCTAGACGCCCATTTAAGCACCGCCTCCCAGACCACTCATCTGTATTTAGTGCAGAACTGCAGGCGGTTCTGCTGGCACTCAGGCATGCTTATCGATCTAGAGAAAGAACTTCCTGATTATGTCTGACTCTCTTTCTGCCCTGCAGGCCCTTCAGGGCACGGGAAATGACCACCCACTGCTGGTGCAGATCAGAGAGCTCTACGCAGATTTGATGAAGGAATATTATGACATCTTTTTTATTTGGGTCCCAGGGCATGTGGGCATCGAAGGCAAAAGGATCGCAGATTCTGCTGCCAACGATGCCCGCAATGACCCTGTCCCTGACACACAGACTGTTTATAGTGATTTTAGACAAATGGTTAGTGCGTACACAGCCCGTGAGTGGCAGCTCGAGTGGGACAAAGAGGAAGCTAACAAGCTGCATGAAGCCCTTCCTCAGCTGTCCGACGGTCTACCTTATCGCTGCGGCACCGCCGTGAGGAGATTGCCATGCTCGGCTCCACATCGGGCACACGTATGTTACGCACTCTTATTAACTAAAACAGGAGGAGCGTCCATGGTGTTATGCCTGCGACGAGCAGTACTCTGTTCAACACTTTTTGTTGTCTTGTGCTGATCTAATCGACACAAGGTATAAACAACATTTCACAGCAGAATCCTTGAAGGTTTTGTTCCGGGATGTGCCCCCGGACAAGATCTTCAGTTTTCTGAGAGAGTGCCATATTTTTAATAAGATTTGAGCGTTTATAGACTATGATGTTTCTATTATTTTGACCTTTTTGAGAGTCTGCCGACGTTTTCTTTAAAGACCTGTGCGTCATTTTAGCCTGACATATTTTTAAGGTATATTTACATCATGTCTTAAGATCTTTCTTTTAGTCTGGCTGACCAGATTTTTACCCTCCCCGCCGTGAGATGGCCTTAGTTGCCTGCTCGGCGTTAAACCCAAATAACTAACTAACTAACTAACTCGAACTCTTGCGTCAAGTGTCATGCGCCAAATCTCGAACGCTAACTTCATTTACCCCATATCCGTGTGCGGCACGTCGGGTATGAGATAAATATTTTGAGATAGGATGCCAAGTCGATCAACGCCAAGGATGTAATTTAAGGAGAAATATGAAAAGTACAGGCAAGTAGAGGAATGATTTGAAATTATTAGAATGGGATCTAGTTTTAACACACAGAAAATATAAATCTGTAATATGCCGCTACAAGAGGTTTTTGATATGTGTTGAAATGTTATTTCATTTTTGAAGTTCTTTTTCAGAAAAACGTTAGAAAGCTCGTTTCCTGAAGCGCAATATTTTTGCTTTTACGTCGCTTGCACTGCGTGGGATCTAATTGTCTTTCTTTTTCCCTTTGTCCTTTGTTTTCTTTCTGTTTATTTTGTCTATTTGCGTTTTATGAATTAGAGGGCCCTTGCATGTTTTATGGTAATAAATTCATGGCCGGGCGGAAAATCTCATTTTCTTTCGTCTTCGTGCTATATAGCTACGGCTTTCATAGCTACATGTGAACAGAACACGCGATTTTTAAATCAGTTAAAAATGAATACAGCAACTTTCCTTTCCAAAAACAACAGCAACAACAAAACAACAGCAACAACAGCGAAATGCCTCCTTGTCGACTGCAATATATAACCTTTGATAGTCATTGCTATACTTCTTGACTAGTTTGCCAGGACGTGGCCCACTTTTTAGAAGTAATTTAAGCTCACACTTTTAGACCCATTCAGCCCTGACGCACTACAGCAGGAGATGGGTCGACCATGATAATTCAAGGGTAGTGCCAGATTAGCTTGGCGCCTGTCGGCGCCAAGCTAATCTGGCGCAACCCATGAATTGTCATGGTCGATCCATCTCATGCAGCAGGTGCATAGTCGTTAGATGACGCCTCCAAAATTTGGGAAATACGTGCGTCGGGCTGAATGAGTTAACCGAAATTACTTCGTTAACTATACGTAATCTGCGACCTTTTAAAATGAGCTCATAAACGGACAGAGTCACGTCACGCATACCCATAAACCGCATCATCTGTTTGAACTCTGTCAGATTGTAAGTTGTGAAATGTCGACACGATCTGAAATATGTATGCACGCATGTGTGCTAGTCTGTGTTTAAACTCTACATCGCCGAAGAAAATTGAACATCATGCATCTGCAAGAGGCTCAGATCGTCCTGCTCATGAGATCCTCTTCAGGGGCTCAAGGGGATCTATGCCTCTCGCAAAAACCAATTAGTAAGCATATTTTTTTGACAGCTGTGGCGTTATAATCGTTGAATGAACAAATGAAATCAAATAAGTGTCCGCCAGCAGGGACAGGGTTAACACATTCGACAAGTGCCGCAAAGGATATGTGGCGCTTTGTCTCATACCCGCATGCGGCAGGTTTCGAATGAGTTATAAAGGTACGAGGGTAATGTTCAAAATCACAGACCAGCACATGTGTATGGAGAAAAGCCGTACTTATTTTTGTTCTCTGACGTACTTCAGTTGGCACGAGAACGGTGTTTTACTTTCAGTTTGATCGTGTTTGTCTGTCACAAATCTTCCAAAGTTACTTTCAGTATCGGTCCAATGCTTTTCTAGTTTACAGCATGTCTGTGCTTGTTGTCATACTGTTTATTTCACTCGATTAGCTGCCGCTGCAGAGAATCGAGGGAGATGACCAATGTGTCTGCTAGGCTATAATCCCGGACACGTCTAAAATTCCAGTTCAGCCCAAGTACCTGATGAGGCCAAATCCATCAGCACGTTAAAAAGATCTGCTCCACGGCAGGCTTTTGATTGCTATAATGCGACCGGTTATCAATGTTGTCTTGTCTCAGCTACGACTTTTCTGCCCTTTTTTTCACAATCTGTGTAAGTAGGCAACCAAACAAGAGTTTTTTCCACTGTCTCTAGAGCACAACACAAGGAACTCTCCTGTGTACAAAGGAGAAGAAGAGCAGTAAAGTATTTTATTTTACGACATTCAGACTACATAATTAAAGTTATCCATTTCTGTCCAGCATTATTGTAAGACAGGCCAAGAACATTTATAAAGGACATATTGTGAACGAATAACCCTTTACTGTCTGCAGTAGGTCGCTTTAAATCCAGTTAAGTAATGCCGATATATCGCTTGACTATGACGTCGTATGAACCAGTTACATGCTACGCATGTGATGATCATTACAAAGATTCATGTGGTTTTCCTTCAAACCAGTATGACATTGGAAATCAGGCCAAAAAAAATCAATATTGCTCACTCCAGGAATTATAATTTGCCCAAGACATTTATGCTTTGTATTATCCCCGATCACTTTTAGTGCCAGAGGGACAAAAAAATGAAGAAAATGAATGAATGAATGCTTTGTATGTGTGCTAAGCTGTGATCACTTGACTGCGACATGGAAGTTTCACAGAACACCGGGCAGCTCTCTCTCTCTCTCTCTCTCTCTCTCTCTCTCTCTCTCTCTCTCTCTCTCTCTCTCTCTCTCTCTCTCTCTCTCTCTCTGTATGCGCGCGCGTGCGTGCGTGTGAGTGCGTGCGTTTGCTACGTGATTGTAACTCATCATTCGAGTAACAGACATCATACGTTACCCTTGTGCTGACTAACATCTGACTGAATTTATGTCTGTGTATTATTATTATTATTATTATTATTATTATTATTATTATTATTATTATTATTACGTGGTTGTCGTAGTCGTAGTATGATGCAATCACACCAGACACACGCACGTAGGGTTCTTGTAAAGAAACTTCACTCAGCTGCAACTCGTCACACGTGGCACAAGGTTGTAGACCACTCTGGAGTAACAGTTCCAACAATATTATATTGCAGCAATGCGATCTACACACAATGCATTCACAAATGCACCAACACTGATACACTGTCTCCTCTACAATGCATCAACACTTTTGACTCACTCCGTCTCTCATACAATGTACACACATACTTCCTAACACGTTCTTTTATACTATTACAGATTTCCAGAATAATCCAGCAAATTCGCACAACACAACCAATCAGAAAAGAAAACGTAACTAAAACTCATTAATATTCACGAAAAAGAATACACAAGAATGAACTACAAAATTCCACTACTATCTAAGCGTTTTTGATACAATGTTACGAAATGTAGCCGACACTTTGACCTCATATCTGAGGTCACTAGAAAGATCGCGACCCTGCTTGAACCTTCCAGTTTAATGTAGGCGAAACTATGCGTCACAACACAAATTGATCGCAAGTCTCCGTGCAAAAGAAAATGAATCCTACCAAAGACAATACATTATAAGACAGATCACTCCTTCATAAAGCTTACAAAAAAAAGCGAGGTCAGTGTAGCAGTTGCGTCCCATGGTGTAATCGTGTTGTGGCCGTACGTCTATCACTACCCGGTAATGGACTCGAGCTCTGACGCGAGGCTTTTTGAAGGGTAACATGTGCTTTTGTGTGTGTGCATTGCGGAAAACTGTTTTAAAATTACACGAGCTTTGTTTCTAAGATTCAGCGATCGAGGAAGAAGAAGAAGAAGCTTCTAAGAATTTTTTTTTTCTATTCCTAATCGAAAGACATTTCGGGAAAGTGGTAATTAGCACGGACAGTGTAATAGAAAAATAAATAAATCAGGCATTTCATTCTTGCCGTAAGTGTGAGTTGATGTCTAGTACACACACACACACACACACACACACACACACACACACACACACACACACACACACACACACACACACACATGCACGCAAACAAATACACATGCACACAAACGAAAACACATGCACACAAACGAACACACATACAAACACACCACAGTACATAACTAAATAAGAAATAATTTACATCAAACATCAGTTGTTCAAAACAACCTCACAAGAAGATCAGTTTATTAATACACGTTCAACTTGCAGCAGGTATTATCAAGAAAACCAAATAGTGATTATACACAGGCCACGCTAACCACCTTATGCAAACACCCGTTAGAAACTGTAAACAGTACTTAGCGTTGTATGCACAAAGAGATTAATAAGAAATTATCACTAATTACCTGTTCTTTCTCATCCTCTCCATTCATCCCTCCACCCAACACATGTAAATTTATGACAAAATTATTCATCATGCACGAAATAGTAGGTCAACATGAATATACGCATTAGGCTGAATTATAAGACGTACAACAGACAATACCATCAGTCACATGGCCACCGCTACTCCCTCATCATGTGCACGAAGCCTTAGATCTAAAAGTCATTACCAGGTAAACAGATAAGCATATCATCACCGATCAGAATTATGTTCTCCAACAACCCCCTCCTCCCCCACCAGACAATCGGCTGCTTCCAGTGGGAAACTAAACCCCTTACAACAAAGACAGTCGCATAGTTTGCCACAAGCTGTGTCCTCTCATCCTCCTCTCATCCTCCCCAAAATCCTCTGCACCTTCTATTTGATCACGTTTTTTGTTGTAAGTGACTTGTTCTTTTATTGTCATTTCATCTAGTACTATTGCCCACAGATCTGACTTTGGCGGCAGTGCAGACACTTTAATCTGAAGAGCTTTCAGAATCTTGGCATTAAAGCCGGGGCAGACTGAAACCTTTTGCATAGTTTTCCGTAAGGTTGAAACTGACGGGAGGACAAAGATTTTTGCAAGCATACGATATGCTTTGGGGCTTGCATGAAACAAAGTTAGAGCTGTTGTTTTGTCTGTCTCCGTCCATCTCCGGCCTTGTTTCGTTTTGTGTATTTCACGCAACTGTGCTGAAATAAACTGAACACACGAATCAGGCAAAAAATGGGTCAAGCTCTTCACTGCTGCATCCTTCTTCTCTTTGAGTGTTAATGTCTTTTCTTTCCTTGTTTGCCGTCTTTCTGTCGTAACTTACATTTCTTCTGCAGGCAGTACAATCTGTTGCGCGCAGTTTTTGATACTTTTCTTCAAAGCCTGCTTTCTTGGTGAATCGCTGTCCTGACCACCTGTTGACACCTCCCGCCCCACCCCCCACCCCCCACCCCCCGTACCCCCACCCCTCCCCCACATCAGTTTATCCTCTGGACTCATCTGTACACACACAAGCAACCATGCATTAAATCATTAATGCTATCATGATAATCCACAGCATATTTACTCAGATCAAAAAATCAATTCACATTTCATCTGACTGACAAGAAATGTATTTTCACACACACATGCAGGCGCGAACACACACAAAAAGGCCATCGAAAATTTATCCAAAATTAAAATATGCTTGTCTGGTTTTAATAGTCAACAGAGTTACGACCACACACAACTGATCTTTTGTGCTGTCATTTTTTTTTTTTTTTTTTTTGTAATATTTTTTTTAATTACAATTTTCAGCTTC
Source organism: Semisulcospira habei (assembly GCA_036245525.1). Classification (NCBI taxonomy): domain Eukaryota; kingdom Metazoa; phylum Mollusca; class Gastropoda; family Semisulcospiridae; genus Semisulcospira; species Semisulcospira habei. The sequence goes on along the minus strand of BTPG01000006.1, from coordinate 170,302,443 downwards.
TATCTATCTATCTATCTATATCCCGTAGTCTTGCCGACCGTTGGGGCACCACTGATGACTTGGCATAATTTTCAGCTTACAAATTATAAATCAGATTCATATTTATTCATTGAAAGTACCTGGTTGCAGTGACATGCGTGCCCGTGAGGCGGCGCTTCTGAATCTGTAGCAGTATCACTCGTTTTGGGTGGCTGTCTCTTTGTTGTTAGTTGTTGGGGTGGGTTGGGCACCGAAAACAAAGTCGGCATAGCATTCCATAGCAGCTTACGCCTCTGCGTGGCACACGTGAACTGGTTGTTTTCAAAATGGGCACTGCACAGCCTGCAGGAACGTGAACGCAGCTCAGCAGGTGACAGTCCCAACAGATCTTCCCTGCGCGTATTCTGCACCCATTTCTGACATCTGTTGGGAGAATAACAAGACTGAAATACAAGTACTAAAACACCACCAGCTAAACTCTGTAGTGGGTAGGCGTAGTTTGTGAGAACAGTACAGTGGACAGAGTTCTGCACGAGTTTTATTCTTTTGTATTCTAAGTCTTGATAGACAATGAAAGCGAAGTAACTTTGCAATGACTGAATTTTATCAACGACCTTACAACTCAAGGTTTCTTTGCTTAATTTTTCATCAGTACTTTCCTCTTTTTGATCGGAACATCGGTCTTAAAACAACTCGTTTAAGAACTTGAAACTTACACAGGCTTCTCGCTATTAGTCGTATTGCCTTGAACGAAAGGGAAAGGTCCGTGTAGCCTAAAGAATACTTTTCCTCGCCCAAGTTAAGCACGTGTGGCACAAATGACTAGATCTAACTTGAGTTAGTCCAACATTACGTGGATAAAATGGGACAGAAAAAATCTCTTCTACATTCGAAAACAAAATGACTAGAAACTTATAATTACTCTGGATCTAAATGGTCGTTAGACCACTTTTCCACTGACATTTCTCGGAATTCACGGCGTGGAGAGCCGGCTAGCGTCTGTTTGCAGTTGGATCAGTTTTCCACTCTCCCAGATTTAAACACAAAGATACATATCACACGAGGGACCTATGCCTGAGTATCGCCCTTGCAAGCCTAATTCAGAATCGAAAATTTAATGGATAGACATCCTCTGTGCAATTAAATTATTATACGGTCGTAAATTTATGCATTTATGCAAAGATAAAACCACAGAGTAATCAGCTTACCTTGTTTCTTCATTGGGAAAAATGAAAAATGATATGACGCTGCAACTTGGTTTGTAGCGGGCGTTCGAACAAGAAATTGCGCTGCAATAGTCAGACTCTTGCCTCGTTCGGTCAGCCATGATTCAACACGATTACAAGGGATAAAAACTCTCAAAGCGCGTCCTCTCACTCTCGGGACGAGTGATTTGTCTTATAATGTATTGTCTTTGATCCTACTAAAAGGTACGTACTTCTTATCTAAAATAACTCAAATGAATATCGGATCTTTCCTATGATTAACACGCATGCTCTCAAAGAAAAACACAACCACAACGTAACAATTATTATTATTATTATTATTATTATTATTATTATTATTATTATTATTATTATTATCATCATTTTTAAATTTAATTTTATTTGTCTTGTTAAATTTTCTGATGTTATATCTAAAACGTTATTAAGGACAGACGTAAAAAGGTCTGCGTGCCTACTGTCTTCATCCTTACAAAATAAAGTTTCAGTTCAGTTCTCTCTCTCTCTCTCTCTCTCTCTCTCTCTCTCTCTCTCTCTCTCTCTCTCTCTCTCTCTCTCTCTCTCTCTCTCTCTCTCTCTCTCTCTCTCTCTCTCTCTCTCTCTCTCTCTCTCTCTCTCTCTCTCTCTCTCTCTCTCTCTCTCTCTCTAGTTAGTGTTAGTGATCACTATCCAGTTGTTTGTTCATGGTCAAAAAAGATTCCGAAAGCAAAAAAGAACGGCCATACAACCATAACATATCGATCATTCAAGAACTTTAACCATAATAAATTCCTATTTGATTTAAATAATACTCCGTTCAACGATGTACTTCTCTCCAATGACCCGGACACTGCCCTTTCTATTTGGTACACTCTTTTTCTAACTATTAAACAAACACGCACCCCTTCGCGAGAGAAGGGTTAAATCAAACACTCTTCCTCCATGGTTAACCCCAGAAATAATGCAAGCGATGGCGCTCAGAGATGATCTGCGTAGTCGAAAACTATTTCCTGAATTTAAGCAACAACGTAACCGTGTTAAGTACATGATCAGAGAGGCAAGGAAAAGGTTAGTCCGTGACACAGTGAAAGACAGTAAGGATACTTCCACTATCTGGCGCCTATTAAACACTCTAACTAAAGGCTCCCCTGGCACTTCAACAACCATTCCCAGCAGTCTTACTGCAGAAACGTTTAATAATCATTTTCTTTCAGTCGCTGAAACTCTAAATGCCTCAATTAATAGCAGTAAGTATGAATGTTCTAATTTGCTTTCTGAATTCTGTAAACACAGAACAGAGGACACAGACCCCTTCAGCATTCCCTTGCTAGCAGTTCATGAGGTGGGTTTGCTCATTAGTAAACTACCAAATAAAAAGTCTTCCGGGCCTGATGACATCAGCCCGCAAATACTTAAGTTATCCCTGCCGTACATAGTAGAGTCTATTACGTACATTTACAACCTTTGTATTAAGCAACATACTTTCCCTAACAAACTAAAATACGCTAAAGTCATTCCACTTCCAAAAACTAAAGATCGTTCTGACCCTAACAACTATCGACCGATTTCATTATTATCAGTTCTATCAAAGCCGCTTGAAAGGTATGTTCACAAACACCTGCTTGCCTACTTAGAAAACCGCAAGCTCCTGCACCCCTTTCAATCCGGATTTCGCTCACAACACTCGTGCCACACAGCACTCACGCGCCTCGTTGACGCATGGCTCCACGGTATGAACAAATCCCAGATAACAGGTGTCGTTTACTTAGACTTTAAAAAGGCCCTTGACCTAATCGATCACACCACTCTAATGACAAAGATTCAGAAATACTTGAATAGTACAGAAGTAGTTGCATTTTTTAGATCATACCTAACTGGTCGTAAACAAAAAGTTCTAGTGAATGGATCTTACTCTTCTCTAAAAGATATAAAGTATGGAGTTCCCCAAGGATCTGTGCTTGGTCCCTTATTATTTTGTCTATTCATCAATGACCTGCCACTTCATATAACTTGCAAGAACGTACAATGTGATCTTTTTGCTGATGACACTTCCATTCATATGACTAACAAAGATATACAAGTAATTTCTTCCAACTTGCAGCATAGTCTTGATAAAGTGTCTGAATGGTGTCACAGGAATTCTATGATTGTTCATCCAATTAAAACCAAATCTATGATAATCGCCACTCGTCAAAAACACCAGTTAGCACCCCTGTTACTTAACCTTTTATTAAAGGGTAGGCAAATAGAACACGTTAATGAACACCGCCTACTAGGGATTACAATTGACAGTCAGCTTAAGTGGAAGGCTCATACGGACACTTTATGCAGAACGGTAGCCAAAAATCTTTTCATGTTGTCCAAACTGAAATATTACACCGACTCGGACACGCGCAAACTATTCTATAATGCTCACATACGTTCTCATATTGATTACGCGTCAACGGTGTGGGATGGATGCAGTGAAGTCCACTTGAAGAGACTCAACTCGTTACACAGAAGGGCAGCAAAGTTAATCCTTCCTGACCCACGACTCACAACAGAAGAAAAACTCGCCAAAATAGGATTTCTGCCGCTGCAAGACCACTTCAAATACAATAGGCTATTTTTATGTTCAAAGTGTGGAAACAGAAAATACCAGAATACATCACAACTCTTTTCTCTAAGTCGGAATCTAGGCTTGGTAATATTAGGCAACTTTTCTTAGTCCCCAAAACAAGAATTGATATATACAAATCTAGTTTGTCATTCGCGGGAACGCAGACTTGGAACACGCTTCCTGATTATGTAAAATCCGCTTCCTCTCTAGCTCGTTTCAAAATCAGTCTCTTCAAGTACTTCTCGAAGCAGTCGTAATTATTACGTTGTGAAATATATACTGCCCTGTAACCCTGTCATGGGACTTTCTTTCCCTAAACTAGCAATGTTTTTGTTTCATTTACATTTAACTATATACTTAGGTTTTTTTGTATTTTGTCTCGTAGTTTTGTAGCAACGGCAGGTTTGAAAAATGGCTATGTCTATGACGATGTCAATGCCTCAACCGTTGATAAATAAAGCTTCATTGAATCATTGAATCATTGAATCTCTCTCTCTCTCTCTCTCTCTCTCTCTCTCTCTCTCTCTCTCTCTCTCTCTCTCTCTCTCTCTCTCTCTCTCTCTCTCTCTCTCTCTCTCTCTCTCTCTCTCTCTCTCTCTCTCTCTCTCTCTCTCTCTCTCTCTCTCTGCATAAAGCAAAGTACATTTCCAACCATTCTTAAAGAAGCAAAGGTAATCCCAATCCCTAAATCTAAAGATCTTGAGGATATTAATAATTATCGTCCAAACTCCCTTCTGTCAGCTTTGTCAAAACCCCTTGAAAAGCACATTCAAAATCATCTCCTTGATTTTCTCGAAAAAGGTAAATTACTTAATATTCACCAGTCTGGTTTTAGACCGAAACATTCTTGTCAGTCAGCAGTGACACATATTGTAGACAGCTGGCTGGAATCAATCAATAAAAGCCTGATGTCAGGAGCAGTTTTCTTAGACCTTAAAAGGCGTTTGACCTTGTGGACCATTAGATTCTCCTAAATAAGCTAACAGTTTATCACTTGAACGCAACCGCTAAAGCATTCTTCCGATCATATCTCGAAGACAGAAAACAAATGGTGTACGCCCTTGGAAGATACTCTAAGCAAGGAAATGTAAAATACGGCATCCCCCAGGGATCCATTTTGGGACCTCTTTTATTCATACTATTTATTAATGATCTACCGTTGCATATCACTAATTCTGACGTTAATTGTAATCTATTTGCTGACGATACGAGTCTTCATGTTTCTGGTTTAAAAAAAAACGACGGACATTAGCCATAGCTTACAATGCAGTCTCAGTGAGGTATCCGACTGGTGTAGACAGAACCATATGGTTCTTCACCCAGCTAAAACAAAGAGTATCTTAATCGCCATGCGGCAAAAACATCAATTACAGCCATTACAATTAAAATTAAACGCTGAACCTGTTGAACAAGTCACTGAGCGTAAATTCTTCGGAATACATGTTGATGAACAACTGTGCTGGGAGACCCATATAAATGCTCAGTGTTTATAAGACCATTGCTAAAAACACTTTCTTATTGTCCCAGCTTAGACATGTAATGGATACAAATACCCGTAAATTGTTTTTTCATGCTCATATAAAGTCCCACGTTGATTATGTCTCCACAGTGTGGGACGGCTGCAGTGATGTCCACATGAAGATGTTACACTCCATATACAAAAGAGCTGTAAAAATGATAGATAGACGCCCCATCCCTACCACAGACAAATTTAGACATTTAAACATTCTCGGTCTGCGTCAGCAACTTACTTTAAACAAATGCGTCTTTATGCATAAGATACTGAATAATATGACACCCCAGTATATAATCACTAAATTTATATCTCACCAAGAACGTGAAGGGACCTCAAGAAACAATACCTTACCCCTACCACTGCCAAGAATCGACCTTTTTAAAACTAGTATGTCATTCTCTGGTCCGTTTGCTTGGAATTCTATCCCTGCACATTTGAAAACTATTACCTCACCAGGAAGTTTTAAAACAAAACTTTTTGATAACCTGATGAGTCAAACTTAGTACTTCTCTCAGGTACTGTAATATCTCATGTACCTCATACAGATGGTTTTTATATGTGTGCGTGTGTGTGTGTGTGTGTGTGTGTGTGTGTGTGTGTGTGTGTGTGTGTGTGTGTGTGTGTTTGTTTGCTCGTGTTTCTTTGTGCGTGTGGGTGTATGTGTGAGCGGCGCGCGCGCGTGCGTGCTTGTGTGCATGTGTGTGCGATGAGTGTTATTATTTTTTTCCGTATAATTATAATGATGCTATTGGGTTTTGTATGCAAATGTATATTTTTATAGTTTCCCCTTTTTTATGCTGTAGATGTTAGCAACGGCAAGTTTGTAAAATGACGATTTGTTTTCTGTCAAAACTTTTTACCGTTGAAAAATAAAGCCGCAGGAAAAATGTAAACACTAAATAAAAACGGCGAGAGGTATTGATCCTCATGAGCCCCCGCAACTGCGGGGGCTTATGAGGATCTATTCATCTTGCGGTTGGGTGGTGTTTAGTGCACGGGTAACATAATCAACGTCTAGACCAAGGTGCGCACAACAATTAACTAAATGACGACACTAGTGTTTGAAAAATGAGATGTCGCCGGTGCAGACTAGAGTACGTCTCCATACTATGACCTGTTGGTCATTAAACAATCTTTCACCTCCACACCCAAGTGACGTATTTCAAAACAAAGTAAAACTGTCTTGTCTTCTCTTGTCATGTTCTGTCTTGTCCCGTCTTGTCCTTGTCCTGTCTTGTTCCGTCTTGTCCTTGTCCTGTTCTTTCTGGTTGTGACCTATCGTTCTGTCGTCTCGCCATTGTCTTGCGTTCTGGTTTTTGCACGTCTCAGGTCGTCTTATGCCTACTTTATTGCCTTGTTTTTGTCTTTTCTGCACTCCACCGTCTGTCATTTAACCCCTCCACTGCCGAGGAAAAAAAGTGAGCATGATTTAATTGCAAGAGACCAATTTGTATCCACGTTTCTTGGACGGTGTTAACTTTTGGTCGTTAATGAACCAAGATTTCAGAAACCAACATGTACCTACAATGTACGTACTGGCACAGTGGCGGGGAATGGGGATAAAGCGCGCTAAATATGGTATGAATTTTAGCTGGAAAAACTGACTTTTCAATGGACACCCCCCCCCCCTATCCTCCTCCCCCCCCCCGTCCCTCCCCCCCCCCGGCCCCCCCCTCCCCCACGTTCCCGCCGCATTTAACCCATTCACCCTTGACGCACTACAGTAGGAGCTAGGTCGACCATGATAATTCAAGAGCAGTGCCAGATTAGCTTGGCGCCTGTCGGCGCCAAGCTAATCTGGCACTGCCCTTGAATTATCGTGGTCGATCCATCTCCTGCAACTGGTGCATAGTCATTAGATGACGCCTTCGAAATTTGGGAAATACGTGCGTCGGGCTGAATGAGTCGCGGCAACTAAATAATTTGGATATTCCCATGATGAGTTTTGTCCCCTTGGAAAATGGAGGGTTGAGGTCATTTAGAGGTCAATTATCCCGGGTAAAATTCAACACGTTCGAGCCGTGCTGCATCTGGATGAGAGGCTTTATGCCGCGTATCCGGGTGCGGCACGTCTCGAATGAGTTAAACGTGTATCCGGCAGGAGATGGATTGTAGTTAAAACAGGTGGATGGAACATGTTGTCAGAAGGGCAGTGCCGGACTGCTTGGCGTCTCTCTATTACTGTCATTTGGTTTCCCCCGCCTGGCATGCGTGTTCGCACTTTGAAACCAGGCCGTGAGCGAAAAAGGAACGAAGACATCGTGACATTCTGATTTTCACCGATGTCTGGTGCGAAGCACCCTGTCTACTATTAGTATCCTATTTAAATGTCTCACACCTTTCATTTGTCGAATAACTGCAGTGTCAGTCTCCTGCCTGATTGAATATTCCAGGTTCAAGATATAAGATAATTTAATAAACCCATGCATCGGAAATTGCAGTGTTTTGTGTCAGGAAGAGATACATCAAGAGCATGAATTCCATTAACAAAATTACATAGTTGTCACTTCCACACGCACCGATAGGACGAGATAAATAGTGAAGTGTATTCCTGTTTGTCTCTTTCGAAAAAGAGTTTTCACCCCAAAATATTAATAAATTATGTTGTAACTGTCTTTTCTAGGGTGCTCTTTTTCTTCGTCGGGTTATTCTCATCAAAAACATGTTACAGCATTACACTTTGGTATGACAAACAAGGCGGGGGACGATGGCTTATACAGTTTTTGTCTAACGTATTGAAAATACTGTAGACTTTAGGATGGGGCTGGTCGGAGCGCGTTCCGTAACAGGCTCATGGTCTGGCAAAGAAGTAACAAGACAAAAATGACGTCACGTCTAGCCACTCTAACCTTGCTGTTGAACGTCGTTTTGGCGCGAAGCGCCGCATGTGCGATGGAATGTATGTATATATATGTGTGTGTGTGTGTGTGTGTGTGTGTGTGTGTGTGTGTGTGTGTGTGTGTGTGTGTGTGTGTGTGTGTGTGTGTGTGTGTGTGTGTGTGTGTGTGCGCGTGTGTATGTAAACACGAGAATCTCCGATATTTCTGTCCGCACAAGCTTGAAACTTGGCGAAATACTGTCTTAAAAGGGGTGGCTAAGACAGCCTCCGAGCATATTGTAATTGGATGTCTCATTGAAGACATTAAAGACCGTTTAGAGAAAGTCGGAGTAGAGTCCGCAATTTTGATTATATGACTTGAATTTTTTTATATGGCTAATTTGTAGGAAAGACTCTGGATGAGTTCGTTAGCCAGCTTTGTACCTCTTCAACTTTTTCGAAAATAAAAGTTCAATGCGGAAAATATGTCAAAAGTAAGACTCCTTGACTTCATCAGACGAATCAAACAGTGACGGTGATGTAAAAGCACCAAACGCCTCAGTGTGTTATACACTGTTCCTAAGACGCAAATCACAGCGCGTCAGTGTTTTACATGTGCATGAGCTGGCGCAGTGTTCTCATTCTTTTTTTTTTTTTTTTTTTTTTTTTTTTTTTTGTATGATATTTGCGAATGTATTGTGAAAAAGGTGGAATATACATGCAAGCTCATACAGAAGAGGCTTTCTGGGCGTGGGCCATTCCACCTTATTCTTCAAAATGGCTGTTGCTACGCCAGCCCAAAATACGTATAACCGGTAGGAAGCGCCGTGTGTCTGCCGTCTATGTTTGTGTGTGCCATTCTGCCGTTTGTGTTTGTGTGTGCCATCAGGCGAGTGCGGGGGGGGGGGGGGGGGGGGGGGGGGAGAGAGAGAGAGATTAAAGGGAGATTTTGACTGAGTTCGTAATCAAGCGTTGTACCTCTTCAACTTTTTCAATAATAATTAATTCATTTTTGCAAGTTTTGGTCCCACTATTTACTCCCATCAAACAGTCAGCCCTGTAATAGGCTGTGTGGAACAAAACAGTCAGCTCTGGAAGAGGCTGCTTGCCATTCGGATGAGTGACGTGAAGCGTCAAATTCGTCACAGTGTACACGGCGTCGTGAGACCAGCGACGCCATGACGTGAAACTTATAGTGACGTCATTTTGCTGCTCGTGCTATTCTTCTTCTTCAGAATTTCTGTCGCTACTCCAGCCCACAGAGCGTACTAATGGTGTCCGTTTTTATGTGTGCGCCGGCGTGTGTTGATCAGAGGTTGGCTTAGAGAGGAGGGAAATGGATCAGAAGGATAAGCTTAAAAATAAGGATAAGCTTCAAAATATGAACAACTCTGAATGTTCCTAAAAGAAAAACGCACGTCAGCTACAAACAATACGGTAGACTTTGCGATGAAATCCTCATCTTGTTTATTCCTCCATGGTGCTCCCTCCCGAAAGAGGAAGAGACAGTCAGTTTCTGACTCAAATTACAACGCCAAGAATCTCCCAAAACTATGGTTACCTCACATACAAAAAATAATCTAACCCCAAAAGTTCGTGAGAGACATCAAAGCCCCAGCGGACTGTCAGGGCACTGTCACTGACCCATCAGACCAAGAGGTCGGATGGGTACGGTACCTACACTGTTTACATTCCAGCCCCATGAGCTCGGCTGACACTTCGATACTCTCCCACGCCTAGCCTCTCATTCACACGCACTCAAACCGCAAATCAAACCTAAAACACAATGAAACATAACTGCTTCTTTTTGTAATTGAAGGTGGGGGGGGGGGGGGGTAGACTAGCATGTGTGAAAACCTCTTGCACATTCTCACCACCCGCCGAAGTATTGAACAAGATGGGATGAACCATAACCCACAAAGCCCCCTTTTATATGAGAGCTGTCTTCGCTGTCAAGGGTCTTTACCTTTTGTCCTTGACTTGATTCTGTTGTTGAAATATCTCCTTCTGAAAAGCCTCGCAGATGTGCCAATGCGTCATAGTGAACACTAGAAGGGGCGCGCGCAGTGCATATGCGTCATTAGTTTGTCAACTTCATTTATCATGACGTATATGTTTGTTTTTTTACGTAATTTTATATTTAACGTGATATGAGATTCGCTTTCGCTTCAAGACTTGGGAAAATGGTGACAAAACTATAATTTCACGGTACAATTTTAGTCTTGCTATAATTTGTGTGAAATCAGGGTGACTTTACCTAGCTACATGCTATACTAAGTACACCTGCATGCTCTTCTAAAAGCGCGTCGATGTGTGTGTATGCGTGTGCGTGAGTGCATGCGCGTGCTGCAAACATCCTCAAGAGGCATAGATGTTCATGCGCCCTCCAGGCACTTGAGGATCTATGCCTATTGGAGATGCGCGCATAAGTGTCACTGGTTTGTCAAACGTCATTTGTCATGACGTATTTTTTTGTTTTTACATAATTTTATATTTAACGTGATATGAGTTTCGCTTTCGCTTCAAGACTTGCAAAAATCGTGACAAAACTAGAATTTCACGGTACAGTTTCAGTCTTGCTATAATTTGTGTGAAGTCCGGTTGACTTTACCTAGCTACATGCTATACTAAGTACACCTGCATGCTGTTCTGAAAGCGCGTCGATGTGTGTGTATGCGTGTGCGTGTGCGTGAGTGCATGCGCGCGGTGCAAACATCCTCAAGAGGCATAGATGTTCATGCGATCTCCGGGCACATGAGGATCTATGCCTCTTGGAGATGCGCGCATATGTGTGAGAAAGAGCGAGCGAGGGAGAGAGAGAGAATTACGTCATATTTAGAGTATCAGTGTCTGCGTGGTGACGGAATTGCTTCTTTTACGTCACCGGAACTGTCTGACTTTCTATAGAAGTGAAGGTTTTTTTTTTACTGTTTTTTAATTCTTTTCTGAAAAGAATTATTTTTTACTAAAGAAGTTGAAAGGATACAAAGCTGGCTAACGAACACATCCAATGCCTTTCCCCTAACTAGCCATATGCAAAAGTTCAAGTAAATATGATAAAAATTACGGTCTCTAATCTGGGTCAACCGACTTCCTATAAACGGTTGTTTATGTCTTCAATGAGACATTCAACTCAATTACAATATGCTCGGAGGCTCTCTTAGCCACCCACTTAAGAAAGTATTTCGCCAAGTTTCAAGCTTGTGTGTTAGTAATATCGGAGATTCTCTTGTTTACATACATACGCACACACATACATGCATACATACACACATACATACATACGCACATACGGCGCTTCGCGCCAAATGTACGTTCAGCAGCGAGGTTAACGTAACTGGATGTGTACGTATTTTTTATCTTGTTACTTCAATTGTTAGAGGTTTAGCCTGCCTGCCTTTGACATCAGGGACATGCTATTAAATTCGCCCCACCGCGAACCGTCCTAAAAGTCCCTTCTATAAATAGAAGGGACTTAGAAACGGGGAAGGAGGGGAGGATTCCAAACTCCAAAGAGGGACCGGAATAAAGTATTTTAAAGAATTGGCTTGGAGAGAGAGGGTGCTGGATTCCAGAACCCCTGGAACCCCCCCCCCCCCCTTCCTCCCCTCATGATATTCCCCTGCACTGCTTGGGAAAGATCTTCCGGCAATTTAGTTTGCAATGTGACGTCACTATTTCAATGCCGGACAAATGTTCATACGGGAAGACGTAATAGCGCAATACAGGACGCCAGAGTCCTCTCGTCACCATAAACTGATGCCATTGCACTTTAGCTGAAAGTAGGTCCAGTTTACATTTCAATTTTGCGTGTGCCCGTACGTTTTTGTTTAGGCTGTTTACAAGACAAGTTTGTGCACGCGTGGCCGTTCACGCATCAAGCTGTATCACAAATGTGTGTGATACAGCTTTTCCGATCAAAGACGCAAAGAAGGTATGCAAGAAAATTGAATATCCACCGAGCTGCAAGAGGCGCAGATCCTCATGAGCCCCCGCATTGCCATTTGCTGAAAGCACTTTGTATCCATGTTCTTTTGACGGCTGGGGATCCTTGACGTTGAATGGACGATGATATCAGAAACACAGTCTGCGCCCACTGGCAGCCAACCTGTCAGCAAGAGGCATAGATTGTCATCAGCGCCTGCGGTTACTGACGCTGATGAGAATCTATGCCTCTTGCAGATGGTAAGAGATAGCTGTGAGCTTGAGAGTAGATGTAGTTAGTAGTATTGTGCAATACCACAAACGTATACTAATTGCCGCCCCCCAACTACAAGAGGCATATATCCTCATGAGCCCCCGCAGTTGCGGGGGCTCATGAGGATCTATGCCTCTTACTGCAACCGCTCTATATCCATGTTTCTTGCACGGCTGGAGATCTTTTGCGTTGAATTTCCAATAATGTCAAAAATACAATCTGCGTCGACTGGCAGTAAAAATGTACAAATCGTTTTTATAAGACGAAACGCCCGACACTCTGCAGTCCATCATCCCGATCCTACCATCTTCAAGAGCAATAAGCATTAGCAAGTTGATCTCTACCGTCATGTGCTTCTTGACGGTAGAGATCAACCCATTTTCATCTTTAGACTGAGGGGAAATGGTCTAGGAGAGCCAAGACTTAGAAAATACGAGTGTCTTGTTATCCCTTTGCGTGTCGGTAGCGATTCGAGTCGCGATGATTCCTACAAAGACTAATACCACTACCGACAGGCAAAGGCTTACGTATTCTAATATCAACTGGTATCAGAATACCTAAAAAGACACTCTTTTAACTCTGTTAAATCTGTTTTTATATATATTCCCTAGATCATAAAAGCATACCATATTTTACTAAGCAAGAAAGTGTAATTTTTTATCATATAGCCTTTTTCTGTCACTTTCGGCCTCACACATGACGTTTTCCATATCTGATTTTCCAGCCGTCATAACAGAGAGCGTGGGAAGACATGCGTATCAATATATATCTGAAAACACCCTCGTGTGTGTGTAGCTACTAGCTAGGCTCCAGCAAGATAGAAGCTTCGCGGAAATATCTTCGCTAGTAACTACAAATGGATGGCGCTCGTCAATACAGCAAGTGCATGCAGGAGGAGGAGAAAAAATGTCAGGAGCTAGGTCTGTGCGGGCGGTGTATTGACAAATACGTACAATACGCGTGTCTCTCACTTCTTGACAAATGTCAGGGAAAAAAATGTTGTTGCCGAGTTCACTGTTGAATTAAGCCAAAGCTCTTGTCATTTTAACTCATTCAGCCCGACGCACGTATTTCCCAAATTTTGGAGGCGTCATCTAACGACTATGCACCTGTTGCAGGAGATGGATCGACCATGATAATTCAAGGGTAGTGCCAGATTAGCTTGGCGCCGACAGGCGGCAAGCTTATCTGGCACTACCCTTGAAATATCATGGTCGACCCATCTTCTAATGTAGTGCGTCAGGGCTGAATGGGTTAATCCAGACGAAAAACGTGATTGTTCCGCATGTAAAATGCAAATGAATTTCAACAACCTCCTCCCCCCACCCCACCCCCGCGCTCACACACACACACACACACACACACACACACACACACACACACACACACACACACACACACACACACACACACACACACACACACACTCCCCCAACCCCAACCCCCAAAAAGACATGCTTAAACGGACACGGACGTACTATTCATTTTTATAAGGTGTACTTGACCTTTCTAAGAGTGTTTCTTTCTTTGTTGGGACACTTTCCCAATAAGAAGAGAAACACCTTTAAACAGACAAGTACAACCCAATTCATTTTTTTTATAAGATGCTTTTGTCCCTTCTAAGTGTGTTTCTCTCAAAAACATTTGGGACTGTCACTTTAACTCATTCGAGACGTAGCGCATCCGGATGGCGCGGCTATTCGCCGGGTATCCGGATGCGGCACATCTCGAATTTAACCCATTTAACCCCACAGCAACAATTCCCAAATTCAGGAGGTGTCACCTAACAATTACGTACCAGTTGCAGGGGATGGATTGACCATGCTTTATACGCGGCGAAAAATAGAAAGATGGCTCATTTACAGTACAAGTCGTAGTATGTTCGGTGTGCTTCAACTCATTCAGCCCGACGCACGTATTTCCCAAATTTTGGAGGCGTCATCTAACGACTATGCACCTGTTGCAGGAGATGGATCGACGATGACAATTCAAGGGTAGTGCCAGATTAGCTTGGCGCCGACAGGCGCCAAGCTAATCTGACACTACCCTTGAATTATCATGGTCGACCTTATCTCCTGCTGTAGTGCATCAGGGCTGAGTGGGTTAAAGGTCACAAACACAAGAGCGTATATGGTTGGTTGTACATTTCTTGCACGCAAGGGGAAAAATTGTAACATGTAGGCGGTTAGCCTGTTGGAATTGCATCAGAATAGTAAAACTAAGACGTAGTTGAGACGCTGCATCTTCGTGATAATTTATCCCAAGGCGAAGTCTAGTTCACATAAAAAGAGTACAAAATCCTGACAATTATACAGACGTACAGCGGAAAGATACATTTTTAAAAAGCATTAACGCGTTCAGTTTCAGCTGACGCGGACTGCGTTTCTGCTAATCTTCGTTAACACTTTCGAGACGTGTCGCATCCGGATTCGCGGCTTTACTCCGCGAATCTGGTTGCGGCACGTCTCGAAAGAGTTAATCCAACACAAAAAAGTAGATGTCTTATAAACATGAAGTCAGCAAGAGGCATAGGTCCTCGTCAGCCTCCACAACTGCGGGGTTTCACGAGGATCTATACCTCTTGTAGTTGGGTGGTGTTCAGATTTTCTTGGCACTGAACGGGTTAACTCATTCGCGGATAGCTGCAAGGTGGCATAGAGTTTTATTAAATGTATTCAGCTGTGACATCTGTACTCGAGCATGAGGGGGATGGAAAGTGCCAGCTTTGTTCTTGTAAGGTTTTATGTGATAATAGCTTTTTTTTAAAAATACATGTAATGTAATGTTTGTCAATATTAGCATAGATATCTGTATTAGTATAGTTGTCGGTATTAGTATAGTTGTCAGTATTAGTATAGCTGTCAGTATTAGTATAGTCCTTAATTTTCCGTGTATGGGTGCGTGTGTGCCTGGATATATGTGCGTGCGTATGTCCGTCTTATCCATTTTTTTTACTTCACTTGATATATTTATACCCTCCCGTCCAAACTGGAATTGCCCCATCGTGGGATAAATAAAGGTTATTTTACTTGACTTGACTTGCATCCGGAAACGCGACATAAAGCCGCGTATCTGGATGCGGACATTTTGCTTCCATCTAGATATCAGACTGATTTAAGAAAAAATATACTGCCAACGCCAGTCGTGTGACAGGGATCGTACGTAAACGGAGCGGTTAACGTTTTCGCGGCGAGCCAACTGATGCTCAAAATCGTTGTGATCAATGCCAGTAGTAATGACCTAGTAAGCAGAAAGACTTCGGGCCATCGTCAACTTCAGTTGGCCCGCGCGCTGCGTGCGCGCAGACCAGCTGAGGTCGAAGTTGGCACGAGAACCTTTTTAGGCTCAACGAGCATCACCAGTGTACACTGTTTTTCTCACACAACTTGTGTTTTGCGTCAATTTAGGAAGCCGAGACGGCTGACTCCATGAAACCGGCAGGACTGGCTGAAGACTATAATTTCGAAGAAAGTGGTAGAAGCACATTTGCAGCTCTTACATTTAACTCATTCGAGACAAACGGCATCCGGATACGCGGCTTAAGCCGCGTATCCGGATGCCATTTGTCTCCAATGAGTGAAGCAACTCAAACGCAGTGAACTTCGGATGTAACAAAACGTTAGGGGACCCGAACCATTGTAGCATTATATCCGGAGTTAGTTACAAGCGATGTAATTTAATAGTCGCTTGTAACAAACTCCGGATATTAAGAAAATGTATGGTCCCACCTGTGAAAAGCGTTCTTATATCCACCCGACTTTTGTAATATCCAACCTTGTTATAAGTGAAGTCGATTGTATATATACTAATGGTCAAAACTTAACGGCCACTTTTTTTTAATCGCAGGCACACCGACAACACGACACAAATAATGTAACAATACTTGGTATCAGTACTTTGTTAATTTATTCAGTAACAATTTCATTTAAGTATTGAGTAAATCAAGCAATTGTAACAACAGCAGTACGTTAGAATGTTCACTCACCCCTCATTTGAAAAGTCACACAAGACTGGTCCAGTCAGTAGCAAGTGTACCCACCGTTTGCAGCTAAGCATTAAATGCGCGCTGACGCATGGAGATCACCAGGGTTCGGAGAACATGTTGTGGGATCGCTTCCCACTCTTGATGCAGGAACTGAGTCAGCTGGGGGACGTCTTGAGATGAGGGGGGGGGGGAGGGTTGGGGTGGTTGCTGACTACACGTTGCCCCAGCACGTCTCAGAGGTGCTCGATTGAAGCCAGATCAGGTGAACGAGATGGCCACTCCATCCTCATGATGTCCCGTTGCTTAAGGTACTCATCCACCACACGGGCGCGATGAGGTCGAGCGTTGTCGTCCTGCAAACAGCATTGTGACCCATGGCTTGGAGAGCTGGCTGGATGAGGGGCTGCACAATCTCGTCCCGATAGCGCAGTTCAGCCAAGGTGCCTCGGATGACGTGGAGGGTGGTCCTGCCTGCCCTGCTGAAGCCTGCCCAGACCATGACTGAGCCTCCTCCGGAGCGATCCACCTCTTGGACGCATCCATCCGTGAATCGCGCGCCCTGGCGTCTCCAGACCCACACCCTGCCGTCAGTGAACCGTGACTCATCAGTAAACAGAACCTGAGTCCATTGGAGTCTGTTCCACCTCACATGTTGACGACACCAGGCAACCCAGGCTCTGCGATGAGCTAGCGTGAGGGGTATTCTCACTGCTGCTCTGCATGAAGCCAGGCCAGTTTCGCGCAGACGTCGGCAGACTAATTCTGCTGACGTTAACGTTTGCAGCTTGCATCAGTTGACGTCGCAGAGTGGTTGACCTGACAGCTCGGTCGGTCGCGCCACACAGAGGTATCTGTCCTCCTGTCTGCTGGTGCAGCGCGGGCGTCCTGAGCAAATCGTCGTTCTGCCCTTCCAGTTTCTTGGAATCGTGCCAGCAGCCTCTGGATCACTGAATGGGACACCCCAAGACGTATCCCAACTTCTCGTCAGCAAATTCCATCCTGCAACCGTGCTAGGAACCTGTTTTGATCTACTCGCGTTAGGCTTCGTCGTGGTGGCATGGTTAGAAAAGTGATAGTTATGCCCCTACTGTAACGGTCTTTGTAGCGAAACAGAGGTGCTCAGTGTTCACGTCTGACCCCTTTAGCACGTGCATCATGACTTTACCGAGTTTTTTCACCTGCTTGCCTTTGGTACGCTTGCCAATATCGCACAACTTTTCACAAAAACTGACGATGTTTCACGTGCATTTGACACGTTCGTGGAAATTGATGAATTTTGTTGTCTATTGTTCCCTGTACAGTGGACTGTGTAAGGTCAACTTTTAACCCATTTGGATCGAAAGAACATTGTATTTTATTAGCCTTCTTGCGACGATAAACAATAACACAAAAACGTGGGGTGGCCCTTGAGTTTTGACCATTAGTATATATCAATGAGAGTGATGATCATGATGATGAAATATTTTATTCAGGTACAGATTTAGGCAATCTGCCTCCCTTACAAACTGTCCTGTATAAATAACATGTAAAATAAAGATTAAAACAACGGGTAAGAGAAACACAATGAATACAAATTAAATATATACACTGGAAATTGTACAGAAGTAGTGCGAGAGAGAGAGAGAGAGAGAGAGAGAGAGAGAGAGAGAGAGAGAGAGAGAGAGAGAGAGAGAGAGAGATGAAATGAAAAGAGAGAGAGAGAGGGAGAGAGAGAGAGAGAGAGAGAGAGAGAGAGAGAGAGAGAGAGAGAGAGAGAGAGAGAGAGAGAGAGAGAGAGAGAGAGAGAGAGAGAGAGAGAGAGAGAAGAGAAGAGAAAGAAATGAAATGAAATTAAATGAAGAGAGAGAGAGAGAGGGAGGGAGAGAGAGAAATGAAATGAAGAGAGAGAGCGAGAGAGAGAGCGAGAGAGAGAGAGAGAGAGAGAGAGAGAGAGAGAGAGAGAGAGAGAGAGAGAGAGAGAGAAATTAAATTAAATTAAATTAAAAGAGAGAGAGAGAAAGATTTAGTTAGTTATTGGGGTTAACGCTGAGCAGGCGACGAAAGCCATCTCGCGGCGGGAAGTGTAAAAGTCTGGTCAACCACATTAAGAAAAAGGTCTTAAAACATGATGTAAACACAGTTTTAAAGTATTCTTGGCTAAAATGTCAAGCAGGTCAATCGTACATGTCTACAGACTTTGGAAGTTTATAAGAACAGTCAGATTTATATAGACTACAGAGACTTAAATATTGTAAAACAAATTGGCTTCCTTTAGAAAGCTGAAGATTTTGTCCTGGGAAACGTCCCGAAACAAAACCTTCAAAGAGTCTGCTGTATAGTGTTTCCGCCTTATATTGATTAGGTCAGCACATGATGCCAAGAAGTACTTCACCAAAAACGGCTCGTTGCAGGCGAAGCACCTGGGTGTTCCTCCCCTTTCAATAAGAAGGAGTGCGTGACATAAGTATGGCCAGTGTGAAGACGAACAAGGACAGTCTCCTCACGGCGGCTGCCGCAGCAATGCGGTAGTGATAAGGCAGACTGTCGGACACTTTAGGAAGAGGTTCACGAAGCGTGTTCGCCTCTTCCTTGTCCAACTCAGTCTGCCACTCACGAGATATATAAGCAGCAATGGCGGGCTTAAAATCACGAAAAACAGTCTCAGACTTACAGGTACGATCACTGCCGGCATTGTTAGCCGCAGAATCCGCGATTCTGTTGCCTTCAATGCCCACATGGCCGGGAACCCAGATAAAAATGATATCATAGTCATCTGCAATGAGGTCTGCATACAGTTCCCTGATCTGGACTAGGAGCGGGTGCTCAGTTCCTGGACCCTTCTGAGCCTGAAGGGCTAACAAGTAATCAGACAATGTTAACAAGTTCTTCTCACTTGTCTGGTACTCATGTTTAAGAGCAAACAGAATTGCCTGCAACTCTGCGGTAAACACAGAAGAGTTATCTAGGAAACGGTGTTTAAAAGGTCGTCTAGGATGGCGAGAGGAGACTGCAGCCGCAGCCACCCTCCCATCCTCCAACTTGGAACCATCTGTAAGAATGCGGCGGCAGCCGGTTAAGATAGACAGTAGTTTGATTAAGGCTCTATAATAATAATAATACCGTTATTATGTAGGCGCTTTTTCTCAATTTTTTGGACTAATCGACTCAAAGCGCCGCGAACTGAAACCCAACACGCACACTCACGTGACAGACACGGATTTACGCTGAAGACAAACACAGTACAAGACAGACGAAGGGTCAGTTCAGCTATTGAACTTACAGGGATTTTTGATCGCTTGTATTTGAAATTTGTAAAGTGGCCTGAAACCGGTACCAAAGTGTGGGGGGTCGGGGGGGGGCGGGGGTTGGTGGGGGATGGAAGGACCGGAGTACCCGGAGAAAGAACCCCCGACGCTCCGCCCGAATTAACGGTGACACTTACCAGAGGAGAAAAGTCCACCGCCGGAACCCGTTTTCAAACCTCGCACCTTTGGGCATTGGTAGCAGGCGCCTTAACCACTGCGCCACGGACCGCCCCTCTGCTGGTACACAATGGATGGGGTAGATTCTTTCTTGTGAGCGATTAAATCAAATAGTATATCTGGGACAGGAAGCGTCCAGGGGGGTTTGGAATACTGTAAAGATTCAGACATTTAGTCCAGGTCAATTCCAGCTGCCTGTAAATGGGGTTGAACACGGAGGGACAATGGACGGACAGCCTTGGGGTGGGTTTCATATGCCTGAAGATATTGAGACCGGAAAACACAGTTATATGCAGGATTGTCTGGGTGGGCCTTCAGCTTCAGGACATTGCTGAGCGTGAAGCGGATACGGCGCAATTTTAGAGAAGGCTCTACAGCCTCAGCGTACAGACTAGGAACTGGTGACGTCCTGAAGGCTCCCAGACAAATCCACAGACCTTGGTGATGGACGGTGTTGTGGGTGCAAGTTAGATTTAAAAGCGGAGTCATACCCAACAGAGCCATAATTAAGTTTAGAGCGGACTAGAGCTCGATATAAGCGACGTAAAACAATACGATCAGCGACCCAGTCAGTACGACCGACGACACGATGAACATCGAGCGCTTTCTGACATGAGGCTCTGAGGCAGTTGATGTGGCTACGAAAAGTCAATCTTCGGTCGAAGATGACCTCTAGAAACTTGGCCTCCCCGGCAACTTTGATAGGAGCACCGGCAAGGTGTAAATTACGTTCAGATATAAACTTGTTCTGATTGGTAAATGTACGCAACCGTTTTGGAGGGGGAGAACTTGAATCCATTGAGGGACACCCACCCTTGAATCTGGTCAACACACCACTGCGTGCGCCTCTCAAGGAGAGAGAGTTATGACGGATTCAGTGCATTGTATAATGACGCTCTGAGCTTTCAGTATGGTCATGATGTGCGGTTACGATGAATGACGAATAATGACGAAAGCGCAACTGACACTACTAATGAAGATGTAATTGCATACTTGCCAAAAGAGCTCAGTAACCGACGTGTGCAAGTAGCTACCAATACTGCAAACGTTACCGGTCGTGCATGCACAAAGAGGTTAACCTAATAATAAAGGCTGACGAAAATGTGAACACAATCTAACTGCAAGAGACATAGATCCTTATGAGCTATACTACTGCGGGGGCTCATGAAGATCTATGCCTCTTGCTGAGACCAAGTTGTATCCATGTTCAGTTGTGGCTTATGTAGCTGACTGAACACATTTAAGAACCGAACAGAATATGCGTCCAGAGACAAAGGCCCCCGCTCCTTCTCCGTCTACGGTCCATCCACCTGGAACACCCTCCCACTCTCTCTCCGTCAGAAACACTCTCTCTTCTCCTTCCAGTCCGCCCTCAAAACTCACCTCTTTCAACAGTTCTAGCACTATATCACCACACTCCCCACCCCAAGCCGACCGTCGTAATGTATTTTCACTATTTGTGTTACGTGAGTCATTGTCTAAAGCGTGTGCATGGCGTGTGCGAGTTGTGAGTGCGCGCTTAGAGTTATAATTATTATAAGATAAGCGCATTATAAATACCGTAATTATTATTATTATTATTATAAAGGGGTTAAGCTTATGAAGCAGACCGGTGATAACCACCAGCAATGACACATACTAAACTACAAGCGCAAAATACGCTCGTGCTTTACACACAGAGATTAACCCTTGGCCTGTCGGGAGACGGAGTTTTCTGCTAATGAATCTGAGTGTATAAGGAGTTCAGAGAGTTCCATTTTAGGCACGCCGACGGTGCAAGGTATAAGCCATGAATATGCAAGGCAAACAGCCGCGTCTCCAAATCCGGCACGCCACGAGAGTGTTAACTCATTCTACCCCAGACACACCACAGCAGGATAAGGATCCACCATGATAGTTCAAGGGTGATGCCAGAATAGCTTGGCGCCTGCGGGCGCCAAGCTATTCTGGCACCACCCTTAAACTATCATGGTCGATCTGTGTCCTGCAGTGCAATGCAGTCTTCAGAGGACAGGGGCAAAATTTAAGGATTTCGGTGTTGGGGTAGAATGAGTTAAGGAGATTGTATTTTAACCCCTTCACAGTGAGTGGACGAAGAATTACGTCTATGAAAGCAAGGCAAATTCAATTTAAGGAACACGGATATAAATACGGTCAGCAAGTGGCAAAAACTTGCATCTGCGGGGGCTCATGAAGTTCTTTTCTTCTTACAGTTGGATGGTGTATTCGTATTTTGCCGGTAGTAAAGGGTTAATTCCGTGACTTTAGAATAAAACTCTGGAAAGAGAAGGTTTTTAAAGAGCTTGTCTTCTGATTTCCAACAGTGTCTGTTGTGCAGGGCAATCTCGCAGAGCACAGTATCAATTAAGCACGAAAGCTGCATGCACACATAATCATTGTGTTCGACCGTGATGACGTGCGCCGGGCGTCCAAACGAGCACGTCCGTCAATCGATGTGTCTGGAGGCTTCCAGATCAGTTCCCACTCGTTGATGGAAATGTCATGCATAGAAAGTAGTCTGACGTCGGTCGTTTCGCGGTTCCTTGGCCGCTCAACAACAAAAACTCTCAATTAGCCCTGATGACATGGCACAGGAAGGGGCTGTGATGGTTTAAGGGTGGTGCTGATGAAAATATCATGCATAGCGATAAGCTAGATGTTGGCCGGTTTGCTTCGTTGGTCGCGTTGAAGCACAGTCTTTGACACCCTCACTGCCACTGGATGCAAAATTATGTCTTTAATCCAGTTAACCCCACGTCCGCATTTCCCAAATTTTGTAAGTGTCACATAACGCCTAGTTGCAGGTGACGGATCGACCTTGATAATTAAAGGGTGGATCCAGATTAGCGTGGCGCCATCAGGCGCCAAGCTAATCTGGCACTACCCTTGAATTATCATGGTCGATCCATCTGCTGTTGTAGCGCATCGTGGCTAGATTGGTTAAACGTAAGGAAAATTCGACGTAAATTCTCTGAACACGGATATGAATAGAGCCTGCAAGTGGCACTGAACACCATCACCGTGAGAGGTCAAGGTTGGTGTCAGCTAGAGACGGAGCATGACATTTGAGGTACAAATGTACGGTGCAAAAAGGTAGACTGACTTTTGCATTCACGCCACCACCGACCGCCAAATCTGTGCTTCTTGACAACGGCTTTGGACTGACTGATCATTCACCATATTCACGCCTTCCGCCCTTTCCACTGTCACCTATTTCTCAACAAGACTTGTGCGTCATCCTGGTGAGAGAGAGAGAAAAAACACACCCATTTCTTTTATTTTCAATAATAATAATAATAATAATAATAATAATAATAATAATAATAATAATAAACAAGATGGGTAGTAGAAGGTAGTTAGGTTATTTGGGTTTAACACCGAGCATGCAACTAAGGTCATCTCACGGGGGAGTAGTAGTAGTAGTAGTAGTAGTAGTAGTAGTAGAATATTGTGTTTATTTTTCCGCTATTGATGACGTTTTAGAAATACGCATGACGTGTACACAAGAGAACAACCCAACGAAGAGAGAACCACGCTTAGAAAAGACAGTTACTAACGCAATTTATTAATATTTCGTGTGGTTTTTTTTTAAGACAAACAAACAAATATACAATTCGCTATTTATCGTGTAAGTGCGTGAAGAAAGTAAGCAGATTGTGTTGTAACTGTCCTTTTCTTTGTTCGGTTGTTCTCTGCATTTAAACGGCTTGGCAGTCCTCGTCATTTTTTTTTTTTTTTTTTTTTTTTTTGGGGGGGGGGGGGCGGGGGGGGGGGGGGGGGGGAGGTGATTTTTGTGTACACAAGAAGTTGGTGTAGGCTGTATTAACTAATGACAAGTCACAGTATACCATGTAACTAATGCAAAGAAGTACCCAACGGAGAAAGAAACACGCTTGGAAAAGACGGGTACAACACAATTTATTAATATTTCGGGTAAATACCCTTTGTCAAAATAGACAAACAAACAGAGAGATTAGCCGCTACTTATCTTCATTCGCAGAAGGAATGTGGCAACTAATGTAACTAATGATTTGCGGGCTGATGATCATGTCCTGCAACAGGTAACTACAGTACAGCGTAACTCCCTTTCTTACTGCCGTCAGCGAAAAGAACACTAAAGTACCAAGTATTAAATGTCATAGAGATTCGTCAGCAAATGCAGACGTGGGTATTATATTATATTGTTATCATCATCATTATTATTACTATATGATGATTATAGTAGTAGTAGTAGTATCAGTGTTATTATTATCGATGATACATATTTGAGGCTCATGACGTGTACACAAAACGTTGACGTCAGCAGTCTTAGTTAATGACAGGCCACTGTATGCCATGTAACCTATGATTGGCGGGTTTTCATTCTCAAAGATGATCATGTCTTACAACATGTAATCACAGTATAGCTTAACTCCTTTATTTACTGCCAAGAGCAAAGACAACAGTAAACCTTCGAGAGGCAAAGAGGCATAGACTTTTATGAGCACCCGCAGACGCGGGGGCTCATGAGGATCCATGCCTCTTGCTTACCTCATTCATATCTGTGTGGCTCTAAACTGCCATGCTCTGAAAGGTGTAATTTTTAGGTGCTGACAGTGAAGGGTCAATTATCATGATGGTCGACTGGATGGCAAAAGACGGGTTAATCTTAATATATCATATGACGTCATCTTTACGTCAGCGGAACCAAAACCTAAAAAGCAAACTTGCTTCGAGTTCTTTGATGTTTATAATGTTCATTATTAGCCATAGTTTCTGACCTGCCAAACTGAAACATGTTTACGAATGCAAAAAGCAACAGGAAGAGCAAAATCAACAACAATCACAACTACAGCAACAAATGCAACAACTGGAGCACATGCGCACATGCAGGTAAGCCTCGGTATTACACGCACCGGTAAATCGCTAAATTAATGCCTTCGATGCTAGCTCCCCAGGGGCAGATCCAGGGGTGTCTCGACAGGGGGGCCCGACAGCCGCCCCCCTCAACCCCCCCCCCCCTCCCAGTTTTCCAAACTGTGTCATACAAACTGAAAGAAATCCAGACCAAAACAGTGACTATCAGGCGAGCATAAATTCATAACAAAGAAAGAAACGCGCTTAAAATTAACAATTACAAATAAGTTGTGCTGAAATTATTCTTTCTTGGTGCTTTTCTTTTTGGGATTTTCTTTAAAATTGTACTATAGTGTTGTAACCGTTCTCTCTAAGCGTGTTTCTTTCTTCTTCTTCTTTCTTCTTCTTTTTTTTTAATTTATTTATTTTTTTTTTTTTGGGGGGGGGCAGGGGGGGGGGGTGGCGGGTGGGTGCGTGATGGTGGTGGTGGTGGTGGTGGTGGTGGTGGTTAGGGGGGGGGAGTGTTTTCTGAGATATTTAGAGTTTGCAGAGGTTACGATTTTTATTTGTTAAAACGTTTCTTCTTTCACCTCGGGACACAGCACTACTTTTGGCACTTTTTAAAAAGTTTAAAAGGAAGGTCTGATCATATCAACATGCACTTGACCTATCCCCACCTCCAACCCACCTCCCTAACAAAACAATATTAATCGGCCACTACTGATTCTTATATGGTGTTAATTTTCTTATTGAAAAGAATGTTCTACCTGGAGTTTCTGCAGGAGCAATCACCTTGTGTTTGACAACAACACTACACTATCAAGTACTCCTCCGTCTGAGGAACAACACAGCCATTTGTGAAAATTGTGATACTGTTCTATACACCCACAAACCTCCTCCATATGAGGAACACAGGATCAGATACAGAAATAGTCATTATCACTCATGATGTATACCTCTTACACTGACTGACGATTACTTAAGGGTTAGTTCAAGCTTGATCAAAACCAAGACATTTCACACCTCCCCTCTGGTGACATGCATCATTGACCACATTGCTACTCTGATGCGCACTTGTGCATGTCCACGGAAGACAAAGCTACACAATCTGTGTGAGACTGGAGACCAAATGTGCTGAGAGAGTGATGTGTGACAGGATTAGGGGATTAGCAATTACCTGTGACACCCGGGCCAGTCGGCTGTTCACCCCGGGGAGACACTCACAGCACAGTTGATTTCTCGCTTTCTGATAACAGTTGGCGTGTACACAGGCATAGACTTAATTCTAGATGACTGCCACGTATGAGGGTGCAATACCATTCGTACCGCACAGAAAGAGGTAATGCTTTCATGAACCCCTGTGACTGAAGGGGCACATGAAAATCTATGCCTGGCCGAGGGACTGAGTTGGGCCCCAGTTCAGCAATGATTGGACACTTTTCCACCTCTGGGGTTGTCACCGGCTTCTTGCCAGATGGCTGCCTCAGTCTGAGGATGCAATGAGGATTGTATCGCACAGCCCTCTTGGCAATGATTTACATAAGCCCCTGTGAGTGCGGGGCACATGGAACTCTATGTCTGGGTGAAGTACTGTGACAGGTGCAGGTAAGGAGTGCCAAGTGAGAATATTTGACTATAGGTGCATGAACACATAATTGTGAAATACACCGTTCAAGAAAAGAAGAACCATCGAATAGTAAAACACAACTTCCACAAATAACCATCCAAAAACATTTTTTTTTTGTCAGGGCCCCCTGCCCCCACCCCCCTGGATCCGCTCCCAGCAGACTGTGTTTTTAAAATCTGTGTAAATTCAACATCAACGATCTCCAGCCACCAAAGAAACGTACATACAGAGCGGTTTCAACAAGAGGCATAGATTCTCATGAGCGTCCGAAATTGCGAGAGTTTACGAGGATCTATATCTCATGCATCTGACTTGTATTCCGTTTTTCTATGCAGTGAAGTGGTTTAATATTATAACGCGGGCAAGTCTGTGGGTTCCGGAAGGACCAAGACGGCCATATGCTGTCGAGGATTCTTTTTTTTAAAAAAGAATTTCATGATAGATTTCGAGTCTATTATGGTAATTCATATTCAGTCTTGTGCCTGCAATCATCTTTTCGCAGTCCTCAATCCGGCACACAGGGTTACGCGTGTACAAAAAAGAACATCTTATAGACGTCGTCGCCCTTTTATTCTACAGACGGAAGGTTTTACATTTTCACTATTGCAAAGATGTACGACTTTAGACAAATTACACAAGACCTGCATACACGATTAGAGCTGATGGGTTGTGCCTGATAATAAATCATCAGTTCAAGGGTGTAGCATGAATATATTGGCGTCTGTCCAGGCGCCAAGCTTATCAGCACACACCCTTGATCTGGACACGCAATAACCCTTGTCTCAGGACCACGCTAATTCGGAATCACAGTTGAGCTGTCAAAACCGAGCCATCTAGCCATCTCTGAAAGTGAAAGAGTTGTTTGAAGGAGCCTTTTCCGGTCAGACGGGGCAAATGTGAAAAATACCTTCTTTACACTGTCAAGGCCGCCAAGCGTGATTTCGCTCCAGATTCACTGAACTTCCGGAAGCGGAAATCGTTAAAAGGAATGATGGGAAAGGGCATCTGATTTGTTTCATTTTTTTACTTCTTACAAGAATAGAACGACGAAGAATTGTACTGATTCGTGTCTATGAGTATGAATTTAGAAAGAAAACCAGTAGTTAGAATAGTATGTGGATGAATACACATGTATGTTATGTGTTTGTGTTTTGCCGTTATAAATGACACGCCAAAAAAGTATTTAAAGTGCAGTGATTTGGCGTTATGTTAGTAAACTGAACAACTGAACAATAGCATATTCCGGTTCATCTTAGATACAATTACGGCTACAGGCGAGGTCAGTGATACGTTTTCAGGACAGAAATTATTTCATTGGGTTGCTGATCTGTTATTTTGGGCCTTGCTACCTACAGCGGTAAGGTTCAAAATCACAAGTTTTTATCGTGGTTACAGGCAAGTAACTGTTCACATTTGCATGCAATATAAAGGTCATTATATACTAAGCCGCGCACAGGTCTCTGGCTCTACTCCCACGGGGATTGCCCGATAACGGCGAGCAAAAGGTCCTCGGGCCGAGGTCAACCTTAGCTGGTCCGCACACAGCTATGTGGGGGCCAGTTAAGGCTGACGTCGGCCCGTTGATCTTTTGCTTACCATGTCTGTTTGGTCAATGATGCGTTGACCAAACGATCTGGGTTTTTTTTATGAAGATGTTACAAGATCTTACAAGATTGACACTATGTATTTCGATTGCTGATCGGTGATTATCGACCTTTACGGCTCAAGAGCCGTAAGGTCCAAAGTCACAGATCAGCACACGTTTCCTTAACCGTAGGAAATGTTCGACCGTAGATCTAAGATTTCTGCATGACTTCGGTGTCCATTGAGTGTATGCATGTAAGCAGACGGTATCCCAACGTCCACCTCATTTCCGGACGCATTTCTGTTCTGCTGGATCTAGTTAACACGCGCAGACTACAGGAAACTAGGTAATATGACGCGTGTGTCTGCGTGGAAAATCATGAGCCCGTTTCACTGTCAGAGCTAATGCCAAATGTTTTAAGGTGTTGCCTGTGAAAGAGGTTAGAAACTACAAATAAACACTAAAACATAGATGGGACAAGATTGCCTCGTGAAGGCAAAAGACATAAAGTCCATTATTGTGAAAAGCGAGATTGTTTTCATTTACAATGAAAATCTTGCTTTTCACAAAAAAAATGGATCCACTGTTTTTTGTCTTCACTGTGTAAGGAAACATTTCGTGTCGCATTTATATTTTATTTGTTTGTTTCCTTTTTTACCATTTACTTGCGAAACCATTTTCCACCCGGTTCACTTACTGTGCGCTTATACCATGACAGAACGTTTTGACCTGCTACGTGTTCAAAGTATTACATTTGAAAGACATATATTTTAGAATTTCTTTATTTTCAATACATGTATTATGCTTGAGATTTTCACTTTTTGGTTCCGATTTTCGTCCATTAATTAGTGGAGTTATAAATTGTTCTGCCCGGGTTTATGGGAATGTATGCCTCGCGCTGACGTAATAACCTCACATTTAACTCATTCGAGCCATACCGCCGCGCATCCGAATACGCAGATTTAAGCTGCGTATCCGGACGCGGAAAGTCTCGAATGACTTTGAGATGACCATGGTTGTAATTTGGGACGTTATATATAGGGGCTGGCTTAACTGGGCGAGACAAACTCGAACCTTGTCTCGTTGAGACACCCGAGACAGTCTCGGCGAGACACCCGAGACAGTCTCGGCGAGACACCCGTTCCACCCCTTTATTAGGTTCGGCACGTCTGATCTTGTCTCGGAGAGTTCGCCGAACCTAATAAAGGGGTGGGTCGGGTATCTCGCCGAGACTGTCTCGGGTATCTCGCCGAGACAAGGTTCGGGTTTGTCTCGCCCAGTTAAGCCAGCCAGGGCTGGCTTAACTGGGCGAGACAAACCCGAACCCTACTTAGCCCCTTCACAGCAGGAGCAAAGCGAACGATACCCATTTGCAAGAGACATAAACCCCCATGAGCACCTGCGACTGGGTGGTCTCATACGGACCTATGTCTCTTGTTTTATGTTCTTGATGCCCATGTTTGTCCATTTATCCCTTATTTCCTCAAGCGAGTGTTGGTTAACTCATTCTACCCCAGACACCACAGCAAGATAAGGATCGACTATGACAGTTCAAGGTGATGCCAGATAGCTTGGCCTATGGCGCCAAGCTATTCTGGCATCACCTTGAACTATCATGGTCGATCTCTGTCCTGCACTAAATGCAGTCTTCACAGGACAACGGCAAAATTTGGGGATTCCGGGGTTGGGGTAGAACGAGTTAATATGCATTCATTTTAGAGGCGCAATTTGTGGTCACTGGCAGCGAAGGGTCTACAGTAATAAAATAAATTCTAAATTTGTTGTTCCAAGAGCGCGAAGTTGAATTTCACGTTTTCACACATAAAAATACGACAAATAGGTCGACTGAGAAATCACAGTCTGCTGGAAAAGCTATCGAAGAGGGACTAGGGACAATTCGGACTGTGTCACAAGCAGAACCAAACCGGCGTCGCTTTAGGTGCGTCTTCTAAACACTGGCGTACTACCTGCAGGGCTCAACCAGAAATCGACTACCCATCAGGCGCATCTTAACCCTTTGGCTGTCGGTAGCGGTTTTCGTCGCGATGATTCCTGCAGGAATCATCGCGACAAAAACCGCTACCGACACCCAAAGGGTTAAGAAGTCAGTGGTTCAAGCCATAGGTAAGACAAAAAACAGCAAGTCCATTTTTGTGAAAAGCGAGATTCTCGTTGTGATACAATGAAAATATCGCTTTTCACAAAAACGGACTTGCCGTCTTTTGCATTCATGGGGGGAAGCGTGAGTTAATGACAGACAAGAACTGTAATCTAGCATCGTTCATTATCGTGTTATTCATCGCACAGTTGGTCATTCAAATCAAGTTAAAAGAAATTTAAAAAAATAAAAATAAAATAAAATAAAATAAAATAAGTCGAATAGCTGAGCGTAATTGCTCATAAAAATTGCTTGTGACATAATCGTCCGAAATATTTTTTTCACAAATATTAATAACAATTTTTTCAAGCAGAGGGGTCTTGTCACGATTTTCCTTCTGTGGAGCTTTCTCTTGCGAAACATTTTACAGTAGCGTGTAATGACCCATATCACAACTCCTGTTCTATCTTTATGTTCAAACACCAACCATGGAACTTCATTGAAAGTGCAGAACGCCCTTACTGAGTCTCCAGTCACGCAGGGGGCGTGAAAAAAATTGCAGCCCGTCGAATCTTTTCCCCCCATAAAAATTTCCGATATTTTCATGGTGGTGGTATATTTTGGTCATAAACATTTTTGGCCAT
This sequence comes from Semisulcospira habei, assembly GCA_036245525.1. NCBI lineage: Eukaryota > Metazoa > Mollusca > Gastropoda > Semisulcospiridae > Semisulcospira > Semisulcospira habei. The sequence continues at coordinate 170,271,895 of BTPG01000006.1, read as the reverse complement.
AAAAATCTAGGCCATTACAGCATCCAAAATGAATCAAAGACTTGAAAGTGTCATAGCGTTAACCAAACAAATGCTATCAAGTTTAAAATGTGACAGAAAGGGTGACTTGAGATTCGTAAAAGGTAGAGCTTGCTGTGCGTACCCCGATAAGATCACGTAGCTAACCACCAAAAAGCCCATCACCTAATATTAGTGTAATTTCTTCAGTTATAATGGCAGTCAATCAGCCAACCACATCCGTTCGCAAGAGACACACATTCTCGTAGGCCCCTTAACTCATTCGGCCCGACGGCCGTATTTTTCAAAATTGTGGAGATATCAGTCATCTAATAACTATGCACCAGTTGCAGGAGATGGATCGACCATGATAATTCAAGGGCAGTGTCAGATTAGCTTGGCGCCGACAGGCGCCAAGCTAATCTGGCACTACCCTTGAACTCATGGTCGACCCATCTCAGTCCTGCTGTAGTGCGTCAGGGCTGAATGGATTAAGGCGCATATGCGAAGACTCACGAGAGTCTATGTCTCTTGGTTTAGGGTGTTGTTCGTTGTGTATCACTATGGAATATTTGCCTTTAGCTGGGCTCATGCTGCCAGTTGCAGGAAACTGTTGCAAGCCAGCAACTGCCAACCAACTGTCCTCCTGCATTGCCGCCAGATTTTTGCATGGGGCTAAAATAGCTCAAAACAGAGCCGATAACACTAACTCATTCAGCCCGACGCAGGTATTTCCCAAATTTTAGAGGCGTCATCTAACGACTATGCACCTGTTGCAGGAGATGGTTCGACCATGATAATTCAAGGGTAGTGCCAGATTAGCTCTTGTGCCGACAGGCGCCAAGCTAATCTGGCACTACCTTTAAATTATCATGGTCGACCTATCTCCTGCTGTTAGTGCGTCAGAGTTGAATGGGCTAATACAGGCAAGCACTGGCTATTGAAAATTACGTGCAATTCGACCCATTCGCGTCTAAAACCACTGGGCAGCCACCCACATTCTCGTGCAGAACACAAATTGAAATATGACCAAACGTGGGCACAAAACAAAAAGAACAAACAAAAAAAACACGCGACTAACAAGAGACATAAATACTCATGAACCCCCGCCATTGATTTATGTTTCTTGAAAGTGGGTAGCGTTTGTCTTGCCCAGGCAGTTAAGGGGTTAATCCCTTGAATGCTACTGACCATACAGCTTGGGCGGTTAAAGACGAGTAGTGGTACCGGAAAGAAGGCAAATACATGTTGCCTCCAAAAGCTTTCCGTCATCAACTGGCCGTCGTCAGACCGTGTTATGGCACGCGATCATTTGGACCAAAGCAGTTGAGTGCATTACCTCACAACATTACATTTTGAGGGAAAATGTTTATGCTACTTCTGATCAAAACTGACAACCTTGTCATCTATGCTTACATTTTTAGTTGATGGATACAGGGACATTCTTCCAGTCATTTGTCGCCCTCGTAATTCTGTCATCCTTTAAAAAACTTGTGGATGTAAATACGGATTGGGAGCTAAAATATTCTGAGCAGGCCAGCGACCGAGTGCGGTCAGTTATTTCTTTCTCCCCCTTTTTCACCTCTACCGTTGTGCGTAAAAGAGTATATGAGAAAACATACCCCCCTGCAGCGCTTTTTCGAGACGGCGAACAGACGGTGGTCCTGTATGGTAATGTGGTTACGTATTAGATTTTTTCGAGCAATAAAATTGTTAGTTATTTGGGTTTAACGCCGAGCAGGTGACTAAGGCCATCTCACGGCGGGAGCAATGAAATTGTACGTACACACACACACACACACACACACACACACACACACACACACACACACACACACACACACACACACAGTTCAACGTTTCTCTCCTCTCCGCCGTAGCAAAATAATTGACACATTTGGACAAGTCCCCACCCCCACCCGCCCACCACCACCGCTCAAAAAATGACGCTTTCGAGCCAAGATTGAAAACAAAATATGTTATATATTTTGTCGTGTGCCATACTTTAGAAACATGAGATTCTGCTTTTTGTCCTAGCTTGCACTGAATCACTCAGTGTCGTTTATGCTCAGATTGGAACCGCAATTGTTATTTTCGCATCGCGTAATGTGCATGTGTAATGAAATTCCAAACATTCTCTCTATCGGGACACTGGCACTGAGACTGGTGAAAAACAAGTTTTTGTTCTTGTCTTTCAAGAGTGCTTGTTTAAGACCTAGAGTTGCCCTTTGAAAGGTAAAAGACTGTTAGTTCATTTTTTGTGAAAAGCGAGAATTTATTGTAATGCAATGAAAATCTCGCTTTGAACAAATGAAATGGACTCGCTATCTTTATTATTCCCAAGGCAGACAGGCAGGGTGTGGTGGTTTTGTATGATTTGTATTGTACAGTTGGTTCCATGGTTCGCAATGCTTTTCGAAAAAACAAGAGGCAATATCGACATCAGCATCAAAGTCTCAAATTTCAACTTTCTTTTAACCCCTTGCCTGCTACTGACGATACCGTTCGATTGAAAGACGCGTACAGGTTCACACGATATAATGATGTGTTCCAAAAAAGCACACAAACGTATGACAAAGAAATGCATCAGAATGTTAAGTCATGCGATGCTATCATTCGAAAAGCTAAGCTAAAATGTGACAGACGAAACAAACGGAAAAAGAAACAATTCAAAGTACAGCTAAACGAAATGAAATGAATCGAAGCAAATCGAAGCGAGAGAAGCACGGAACAACACACACACACACACGCACACACACACACACACACACACACACACACACACACACACAGACACACACACACACACACACACACACACACACACACACACACACACACACACACAAGAAAGGAAACAAAACTGCACACGAACTTCGTTTGCTCACAACTTCCTAAGCTTTTTTTTAAAAAGATTGGCAGCTAAGTGTTTTCTTTTCTTTTCTGTTTTCTGTTTTTGTGATGCTAATGATTACAGACGTCCATTACCCTTTCGAATTCACCGCCAAAAGGCATAAAGCAACAACTACATGAGGGATAGATCCTCACTACTCTTCTTCACGGCCAAAGAAAGTGAAAGGAAACAAACTGCCATAGGCATAGAACCTCATGCGCCCCCGCGGATGCTGGGCTCATAAGGTTTAATGCCTCTTGATTTCCGCATTTTATATCTGTGTTTCTTAAAAAGGCGATGTTTGTCGGCGTTGAATTTAAGATGGCCTCAGGAAGGAGATAAGGTGTTAACTCCATCATTTCCAGAGATCGCAGATTGACAAATCTTTGTCAGTTCAACGCCAAAGAGACCACCCATCCGTTCAAGGAACATACACAGAATGCGAATATCCCAATATGCCCCACGCATGTTGGGAGCTCATGAGGATCTATATCTCTTGCATCTCTCTGATGTTCGCTTCTTCTTGGCAGTAATGGTGTTAATTGCTATGTCAGGAAGTACGGGATGATGTCTTGTTACGAGGCATTACGACGGTCGCGAAGATTTAGAGGAGTGTCCTTCTTGTATCTATCTCAGTCACTTCAAGTTAACACCAGCTGCGTGAGATGTATGCAGAGTGACCGTGTTAGTTCAATGGCAGTGACTGGCTAGCTTGGCGCCTGAAAAGGCGCCAAGCTAACCAGACACGCCACTTGAGCTGTCAGTTCCGACCCATTTCAGATCATTTGATTCATTTCAGATAAGTCCACCCATTAACATATCCGGCAACATTCTGTCAGTGAACAAACTTATAGTTCAGCTATTATGATACACTGACATCTGACCCCTTGCACAAATTATGTCTGGCTTCTTGTTAAGCAAAATAAATTACGAGTGCTCAGTTCGACCGATAAAATGAGTGCTAAAGCTAAAGGTAAAGGTAAAGCTAAAGCTCGCATAGTATCGATCGAAATGAGCACGAGCGATTTATTTTGCTTAATGGGATGTCAGATAATAATTTAATTCATTTATACGACCTTTTCAAATGGTTTAACCTCAGAATCGACACATTTTCTCTTCGAAGTAGTGCGGTGCCACAGTTGGGTCGCTCATACCTTATCCCGCCTCAGGGACTGATCGTCAAGTAGCATTGCAACGAAACGGTCAGTGCGGTGGAGATAGCACAGCCTTTATCACCACAGGTGAATTGAGACAGCCTTTTAACAACTGGACGTGAATGCGTACTGCGTATTAATGGGCTCGATACATTGTACTTTGGATGTAAGAAATCGCCAGAGGACTCACCAAAGTGTTTTTGTATCGGACTTCCGAGGTTCACAGAAAGTCGGCTATGTAAAGATTCAAAATGTTTATACGTGGACACTTTTAAGAGTGTTGGAATGGACGTACGATAACTCAGCCGATGTAAGCAGGTTATCAAGAAACTTCTCTTTTGTTTGGTTATGGAAGATGCGCGAAAAAAGGAATCCGTAGCTCTCATCCTTTTACAATGTCCACATTTGGTTCTAGATGTACAAAGAGTTACTCGTACAGTACAAGGCAAAAACTGGACAGCAACAAGCCTCATGTTTACCAAACAGCCAGACCTCGGCACCGAAGGAATTTGGTTTGAAAAATAAGGTCAGCAACTTAATTAACGCTGTTAGCGGCGCATGGAATCCCGGGTCTTACGGAGATATGCGTTTTCATGGGCTCCGGGCGATCGACGGAAAATAGCTTGAGAGTGGTCATACCTTGAGCTTGACTGCTGCTGACGATACAGATCGGCGGAAAAGACGATTAGCTGAGCTACGCGTCTTTTCCGCAGAGCTGTATCCAGTAGCAGCCAAAGGGTTAAAGAACCCACTTTCAAACATTTCCGCACTGAGGCAGTCCCCTAACCAGCTCGAACCGTTTACAAAGGTGGGGGGGGTGTGGGGATGGGATTTTATTCTCATGATCCCCCGCGATCCACGGACGAATAGAATATACGTATGATCGTGTTCTTTAACATGTCTGTTGAAGGTTCTGTAGTTGTGCGCCTGAATCGATCAGTGTTCAGGTCGTACTCCATTCACGATTCTCTGGAATATTCGCAAGGTGAAGGTCTCAAGAAGCTTTGCATTCGGTTTGTGACTTTCACCGCGTGGTGTGATGTTAATTTGAGTTTCACGTCACTGCAGGTCACGAATCCAACAGAGATCGCATTCGAACTGCAAAGAATCACGTCAGCAGCATGCTGCATGTAAAGGCGACTCAAACAAGTTGGCAGTATCAAGAAGGCTTGCATTTGCTCGCTCATTAATAGTCAGTAACTGTTTGTGTTCCCATTAGAGTCGTCCATTATCATTCTTTTAGCGTAGACGTTAACTCATTTAACCCCGAGGCACGACAACAGGAGACGAATCGACCATGATTATTCAAGGATAGTGCCAGATTAGCTTGGCGCCTGAAAGCACTATCCTTGAATTATCATAGTCGATCTTCTCCTGAGTCGTTAGGAGAAGCCAAAAATTGGGAAATGCAGCCTTGATGTTAAATGGGTTAAACCCCGCATTAACACCTTCGCTGCCAGTGATCCAAAATTTTGCGTCAGAAACCAGGCATACACGCTGACCGACATTCGCGCGATAAAACAGATATAAATACAACCCTAAACAGGCATAAAGAACATAAGACTAACAAGAGACAAAAACGCTCATGAGCCCCCGCGACTCTTGCAGCTGGGTAGCGTTATCAGTTATCAGGGGCTAACACGCAGGCTGCCAAGGTTCAGAATATTCCCCCCTCCCCCCCTCCCCCCCCCTTCTCCCCCCCCCGGCACCCCCTCCCCCCCCTTCTCCCCCCCCCCCGGCACCCCCCTCTCCCCCCCCCCCCGCCCCACCCTGCGGGTAGAGATCGGATTCGGATTCAGAGGCATTGTCAGATTGCGAGACGTACGTCATCCGGCCTAAAATCTTCAACTACAGAGGAAGTGACAGTGAGGCGGAGGGGGGTTGGGGGGGGGGGGGTGGAGGGGGAAGGAGGGAGGGAGGGGGAGGGAGGGAGGGAGGGGGGGTTCAGGGCGCGAGCTCAGGGCTGACCGCTCTCAAGACATCGCCAGTCGGTCCTGTGAGCTGACCGATTCTGCAATGTGACCACACACACACAAATCAGAAAAATATTTTAAAAATTAGAAAAAAAGCACGTTGGATAAAATCTGACTTCGCCGGTCCACGTCGGCTAAAAGTGTTTTTGCTTCCTGTGCCTGCTGGATTAATAGAGAGGCTACGTCTACGCAGGACAACTCCCAACAATGATCGAGAACGAAGCCATGGCGGTTAACCACTTCTACCATAAGCACAGACAACACTCCAAACATCTCTAAGAGGCATAATTATATTATCATGACCTCGTGCTCATGAAGATCTATGTCTCTTGGAGATGCATGGGGTGTTGTCTATGTTTTTATACAAGCTTATATTTCGCTCTCGTTCGTTGATAGTGGTCACTGTTGCTAGCCTCGGTGGAAAGGGATTGATGAGCTCGAGCCGTGTGGGAGCCACGGTCTAGTAATGTTTGCCACACTGCGTACACCGCCACATACGCATTATGCCTAATTATTTTTACCCTTGGAATACGGCCTCGATAAAAAGCACTGTCGACAGCCAAACGGGGTTCATACATTTTAGTTTCTCGATTTCAGTACACGAATGGGAGCTACTATATACAATTATACACCTTGTTAAACTAAGACGTCTTGACCGATTGTTACTATAAAAAGTTGGCCATATTCTAGAAACAGTAGACAAAAACTTTAGATCAGGCCAAAGCTTTTAAGTCCGCAGGCATGCACAGGAAACTCCGCTGTATGCACACTATTACAGACAAACAATGTCGTTGAATAGAAAAACAAACAAACAAATAAACAAAGCGCGTGGTCACGTTTCCAATAGCACAACGACCGCATTTTATAGCCGCTTTCGCCTTCAACTCACGGAAAATTACTATTTATCCTGTTCTTTCGTGTTCGCATGATATTTTCGTCTTCGTGTTCTCTTTGATTATTACCCTTCCTAGGTGCGTGGGACATGAAATTGGCAAATAATGATTGGTTGTTCTCCACCCAGTAGTTTCGCCATCGCTTACAGCGTGTTCTAACTCTGAGCTAAGGGATTTAAACAGACCAAGATTCTAATTATGGAAACACTGAAATAAATCAAGAATGAAATCAGTGTGGATTACTTTAAAACTGATTTACAAGGTTTCAAGGTTTTGTGCAGCATTCCTATAAGACGGACTATGTTTTTTTAAAGAAAATAGTGCGTACCGTTAATTCACTAAAGGCGCTCCGCATCAAAAGCCGCGAAAGTGTCGCAGCTGAATGTGTTCACCCGTTCATGCCTAGAACAGGTAGTTTTAATGATATGTAGCGCTTTAGAAATATATTTATTATGATTAACCATTACGCGACCGAAAGTACATACTAAAAACAAAGGAAGATCAAGGGCGCCGAGCTCAGCGGGCACTGTAAACATCTGAATGTGACTCTGATCCCGGCCCGCCTTAAGATGACCTTAGTTGCCTGCTCGGCGTTAAACCCAAATAACTAACTAACTGATCCAGGCATATATCTTCTTGTAGTGTGGCAGGACTGCATATGTAAAAAGACACTGGCGGGCAGTCAGGGCTGGGTCCAGCGCCCAATATCGCAGACCCTATGAACAAAATCTGATGTTAAATGGAAAAAAAGCCAGCATGTCTTTAAAAAAACGGGGTGGGGGTGGGGGGGGGGTGATTTTCATTGCATAACCAAAAAAGCTCGCATTTCTTAAAAACGGACTTACTGGCCTTTGCCACATAACGACAGAATATCATAGGGTGTTTTGCTAGAAAAGTACTATCACGTGGACATGCCCATTACTGTGATGGAAGAGAGAAACTATGTCAATTTAAGTGGGATTTTTTTCACGAAAACAGTGGGTTAAAAGCCTGGACAAACATGTGATATCGCATGTTTGCCCGGGCTTTTAATCGTCTGTTTTCGCCGAAAATTGTGCAAGTTTGATCTATTTCTGATTTCGTCTATGCGGAAGACACTATTCATGCATTAGAAGAAAAAAAATGGATTTCTGCGATGTTGGGCTCTAAACGCGGCCAGGGGCAGCGCTGCGTATCGCGTAACACGTGATTGCTGATCACGCAAGGTCGTGACACGCCAGTCGCCAAAGTTCACGGCTCCACTATTTCCCGTAACACCAGATGTCTAGGATTACACGCTCATTTACTAGTAGCACTCAAAGCGTCAATCCCCTCTAGGTTCCTGCGCCAGGGGGACACAGATGCAAATAGAATAGTCCTCTTTGAACAAGTGACATAAAGATCCGTGCACGGAGAGGGACAGATTCACACTGTTCAACTTAATTGTCTCCCGCGGCTGCTACCGCTGATCAGCGGTAGCGAATCCAGGGAGACAAGCAGTGTAGGGCTCTCAGTGAAAGTCAAAGTGGACAGTCTAGTCTCAAATCTGAAAGTTTCTTCCACTAAAGTTCTAGGCAGATCGACAGTGATCGTTCAAACCAGGAACTTTCATCGTCCTTTTACATTCTCCCATGACACCCCACAACAGCAGACCGGCCGACCAGATATTTCAAGGGTGGTGCCTGAAAATCTTGGCGCCTCCCGGCGGCGCCAAGATATTCAGCAACTCCCTTGAACTATCACGGTCCATCCATCTTCTCATAACTCATTCAGCCCTGACTCACCACAGCAAGATATGACTCGACCATGATAATTCCAGGGTGGTGCAAGAATATCTTGGAGGCATCACCCTTGAACTATCATGGTCGGTCTGTCTCTTGAATTGTAACGCGGTCCTCAGAGGACAACTCCAAAATGTAGGTATATCGTATCTGGGGCGCAATGAGTTAAGTATATTACTATTATAGCAATAGGCTTATTATCTTTACATCTGATCGGCAACATCCCCTTTTTACCTCCGTCGTCCATAGACGCAATGAGGGTGAACGCGTGCAGTCAGACTGCTAGTGGCTGTATATTGTTGCCATTTGATTCGTTTCAGGACACCTCTCATATCCACAGTAGTCCTTGGGCAGATTTATTTTCGGGAATCAATGAGGTGCCACAGGTGAAAGGTTTTGTTTTCTGTATTCCGATCTTTTTCTTTCTTTCTTTCTTCTTTTCCCCTTTCCAACAGCATCTTCCCTTTTTATTCTCTTATTCTCAATTCGTTTTCTCTTTGATGGCAGAATGAGTTAATAAGTCACTCTTCCCGCTGAGTTAACTCATTCTATCCCATCACTGAAATCCCCAAATTTTGCCGTTGTCCTCTGAAGACTGCATTAGCAGTGCAGGACACAGATCGACCATGATAGTTCAAGGGTGATGCCAGAATAGCTTGGCGCCCACAGGCGCCAAGCTATTCTGGCATCACCCTTGAACTATCATGGTCGATCCTTATCTTGCTGTGGTGTGTCTGGGGTAGAATGAGTTAAATGACAGTGTCCTTGGCTATGCGAGATCTAGTCATGAGTCGTTGAAGCGACATCAGTGGTTGACGAAAACCAAAAGTCTCTTGCAGCTGAATATACTAGATTTTCTGAAAGGTTTTTAAAAGTACCATTACGCATAAATCTGAAGACACATTTCAGCGCCATTTGTGTTTGTTACGCCTTGTCGAAGCACCTAATGAACTTTAACAGCAGTTTCGACACGCAACAAAATCACACCCGTAATCGCACTTATTTATTCTGCGCTGGTGTTAGCGTGTCAATCTATTTTTAGCAGTTTCTCGTACTGAAAGAGTTGTATTTCTAGAACGGAGTGGAGTCGTTGTGATTTTACTTGATATAAAGACGACGTGTGCTGAACTGGATTGTCCTGTGTCCAAATGAAATAAAACTAGACCTGTGTGTAGTGTGTCGTAACCATCTGTTACAGAAGTGTATCTTTAAACAGTTACGGCGGTAGTGGGCCTTCAAGAAGCACCCATAATTAGCCCCCTCTGTCTGAGGAAATCAAATTTAACAGATATTAACCTTTTGGTTGTTGGTAGCTGTCAGAAATCATCGAGACAAAAACGCTACCTACAGCCAAATGGTTAAACAGAGTCTGATCCCTGGCTTTAAGCCGCCTGTAACATATACTCATATATATCTAGGACACCTCCGCCTGTTGACAGCGTAGCCCTTGGTTCTGACGGAATAGTTATCATCCCTCCCCTCACAAAAGAACGCTTGTTAACTGCCGAGAAAAAGTGAATACAGCACAACTGCAAGAGACACAGATCATCATGTGCCCTCGCAGTCGCGGGGGTTCATGACGATCTGCGTCTCTTGCTCACAAACCATTCTGAATCTCCGTTCCTGGGGCGGTTGGGGATCTTTGGAGTTATATGAAAGAAAACTGCAGAAACGCAATCTGCGTCAAGTGGCGGTGAAGGGATTTAATCCTTTCAGCCCTGATACACAGCAGGAGACAGAAAGACCGTGACAGTTCAGGGGTGGTGCCAGAACAGCTTGGCGCCTAAGGGCGCCAAGCTGTTCTGGCGCCACTCTTTAACTACCAAGGTATTCTGTTCCAGATTGTGTGTGTAATCATTCAGTGAACAACCCGCAGATAGGAGTCCTTGGCGACGAGAAACACAGACCCACATGAACCACCGAATATCTATGCCTGCCGATAACAGCCTCTTATTTTCGTCTTCTTATTTTTTCACGGAACAAGTGCCGCTGGCTGAGAGGATATGACGCAGCACGGCTGTAAGTCGACAGGTTTCTAGGGTTGCTGTTTTTGTGTCTGGTCAAAGCTCATGAGCTCTTGCTTTATAAACAAACGGTTCTAACACACACCCTAACACCCATCCCACCCCAGCCCACCCCCACCCCTCCTTTCCAGCCCCTCTAACTACACCCTCCACACATACACACACACACACACACACACACACACACACACACACACACACACACACACACACACACACACACACACACAGAGAGAGAGAGAGAGAGAGAGAGAGAGTCTCCCAACCACCCACACCCACCCCCTTATCTAAGTGAAAAAAGGTAAAACAGCAAGCAAACAAACAGACAATAAGACAAATACAAAACAAAGAAAAATGTCATTAATAGGTGATAAGTTAGTTAGTCAAATTACTTATTAAGGTTTAACGCCGAGTAGGCGAATAATGCCATCGTACGGCAGGTTACAAAATAATCATAACCACTTAAGACAAGAAACCACTATATCAAGTTTTTTTCTGTTTTGGAGTACAGTGTGGTATACATTTGGGGGGGGGGGGAGAGGGGGAGGGAGGAGCAGATGAAATCTTGTAAAAGGCGAAGATTTAATTTTGAATGTATGGCAACTTATTTCTTGTCATACAGACCGTGGAAAATTATAAGGTTATTCTTCCAGTGTTAAATGAAAGTCGCATAAGCCCTTTACTTCTAAGAAAAAGAGAACGCGATCCAACTGAAAGAGACACAGATCCTCGTGAGCCCCCTGCATTTGCGGGGACTCGAGAGGATAATTTATATGACTTGCCATGTTCCTTGGGCTCCTCTTTGAATTAACCCATTATTCTGAAACTAATTTTCTAAAATTTTATTTTTGACCTATAAAGGCTACATTACAGATTAGGAGATGGATCAACTGTTTTAGTTCAAGGGTGGTGCCAGAATAGCTTGGCGCCTCAGGCGCCAAGCTATTCTGGCACCACCCTTGAACTGTCAGTCAAATTTATTTAAAGCAATGGGTGTCTCAGGAAGAAAAGATTAACACAGATTTCAGAAACAGTGTATTGATGATCTCCTCCCACTGATTACCACCATAGTTAATGCCTCTCTCTCTACAGGTGCTGTGCCTACTCAGTTTAGACATGCTGTTGTGACACCACTCTTGAAAAAGCCTGGACTGGACCCAAACGACTTGAAGCATTTTAGACCTGTCTCTAACCTTCCGTTTATTTCAAAGATTTTGGAGAAGGTTGTTTTGAAACAGCTACAAAGCCATTTGTCTGGAAACGGTCTTTTAGAAATGCACCAGTCGGCATACAGAAAGGATCACAGCACGGAGACTGCTGTGCTGAGCGTCCTGGATGGTCTGCTAGTGAAGGCAGACGAGAGACTTGTCTCTCTCATTGCTCTGTTGGACCTCAGCGCAGCATTCGACACGCTCGATCATTCTGTTTTGCTGAAGAGGTTAGAGGTGACCTTTGGCATCCGTGGTACCGCCCTGGCCTGGTTCACTTCATACGTTAAGGATCGTTCTCAGGCTGTTATTGTTAATGGCCAGCTATCTGCTTCTAGTCTTTTGTTGTGTGGAGTCCCTCAGGGCTCCGTATTAGGGCCTGTTTTGTTCACTCTATATTCACAACCTCTATCTGATGTAATTGCCGCCCATGAGTGTGATTTTCACAAGTATGCTGACGATACTGAATTGTCAAGAAGTAGCGCGCCTAGCCATTTCAGCTACGCTAAGATGAGCGTACAGTGTTGTATAGACGACGTCCTGTCCTGGATGACTAGCAACAAACTTAAGCTTAACACTGACAAAACCGAAGTCATGCCTGCCGGCTCTCAGTCTCGCCTTAGTCTGATCGACGGCGAGTTCGCAAACATTGGTGGCTGCAGCGTTCCCTTCCAGAAATGTGTCAAATATCTGGGTGTGAAGATTGACTCGACGCTCTCCATGCATGATCATATCAGTAGCGTCTGCCGAGCTGGTTTCCTTGAGCTGCGCAGAATTGCTTCTCTCAGTCCGTATCTCACAGAAGGTACGGCGTCAAGACTTGTAAATGCATTCATTACTTCCAGGCTCGATTATTGCAATTCTGTACTGGCAGGTTTACCGGCAGATCAGATTTCACGCTTGCAAATGATTCAAAACAATGCGGCGCGTCTCATCTTGAAGAAACGAAAGAGAGACCACGTTACGCCTCTACTGAAGCAGCTGCCCTGGCTGCCCGTCAAATTCCGTTGCCAGTACAAAATTGCAATTTTCGCCTATCGGCATTTTGACGGATCTCGCTCCCGCCGTACCTCTCTGCCAAGCTGTCTGCCTATCAGCCATCACGCACCCTCCGTTCCTCCCGTGAAAAGCTGTTAAAAATCCCGAAGCTCAACATGAAAACTGTCGGGGAGCGTTCTTTCACCTTTTTCGCCCCAAGTGTGTGGAACTCTCTGCCAACGGAAATACGGAATCTGCCCACATTGTCACAGTTCAAGGCTCACTTAAAGACTTTTCTTTTTTGTCGGGCATTTAACACTTAGCTCATATTTAGCTAACTGTTGACTGACTGCCACCTATTCTGATCCCAGAGGAAGTGAATGTAAGGTGTGAGGAAGGGATGGGGGTGGTTTAAAGTAGTGCATAATTGTGCGTGTGTGTCTGAGAGAGAAAGGGTGTGCTGTTGTGCATGCGCAGTGAGTCCAGTGTTTTCCTGGAGAACAGCGCTATACAAGAACTATATGTATTATTATTATTATTATTATTAAAAACAGACTGCGATCATTGGCAGTGAAAGGGCAGAAGACAAAGACGTCTTTGGAGTGTAGATACTATTTCAAAGCGCGTCAACCCTAATGAAACAGCCCAGGCGCGATTTGCGGCTTCCAGCATGGCTGGCGTCCATGACGTCACTGAGACGTCACACTTGTGTTGACCGTCCTGCCGGGAGCCTGGAATAATGCTCTTCTGTCACGAGGAGGGGCAGGTGTGTCCACAATTCCTCCTAAGTCTCGGATGACCACGCAGCCAGCGATAACAATACACCATCCGCGAACACACGCAGGCCGTCTGCATGAGGCATAGATACAAATAAGCCCACGCAGATTAGATAGGCTCACGAGGATCTCCGACACTAGCCGGCGCGCTTGATTTACGTCAATACAACTGAGGTAATCTTAGACTCGGATGACTATGCACCCGCACTGAAAACTTACCCTCCTCCGCCAGTTCGTTTGCAAGAGGTGCTGGGGCCAGTTGCATGAGCGAGCTTAGTCCTGCACCAGCCACCAAGCAAGGTTCGCCGCTATAGCGGCGCATGTTGCTTAGTGAGTGGTGCAAGACTAAGCTCGCTCATGCAACTGACCCCAGGTCCTCATGAGCCCCCGTAGCTGCGGAGGTTCTGAGGATCTGCGCCTCTCTTGTAGACTGGATTCAGGTCCGTGTTTCTCCAGAAAAAAGGAAGCTTAGTCTAACATTGGTTAGGATCAATCTGGAATTTCCTCTGACGCCACGTTTTGTCAATGTTCTCGTCTAGTTCAGGATAAGACTAAACCTATCGTGACTGAGTTTCCAGCTCTGGGCACTAAAAGCTCAATATCAGCTCTGCCCTGTGTAAAGGCAAAAGACAGAAAGTCTATTTTGTGAAAAGCAAGATTTTCATTGTATTACAATGAAAATCTCGGGGTTTTTGTTGTTGTTGTTGTTGTTTGTTTTTTTAACATACATTGACTTACTGTCTTTTGCCTTCAGTGGGCAGAGAGGGATCATTCCGATTCCTCGTTTAAAACGGTTCTTCAATAGGACTCAGTTTGGCCGAATTACTGTAAGTGTCAGAACTTAGTAGCCAGACAAAAGTCATCATGTTGCTATGAAAAGATAAATTTCTCGCTTTGTGCAGAATTAATAAAATATCAGTGGGTATAAGTTAAAGGAATTGATGAGTTTCGTACTTAATTACTTGTCTGCGTTTGGCAGTTTCGTTAAAGTGCACATGAACCTGTCATTTGTACAGTGTGAGTGCGGAGGGCGGAGGCGGGTTATATCTTCTTGGGAGCAACACGGAAGGACATTAATACTACATAGAACTAGGTCACAGGGCCAGACCGGGGTGGGGGTGGAAGGGAGTGAAGGATGGGGGGTGGGGGAGGATTATAAGGATCTGTCTCTTGCAGTTGGATCGTGTTCACTGATCGTGCTCTTGTTGACTGACGGCGGTGAAAGGCGGTTAACACCCGTGTGCGTGCAACAACCGGTACAATTGACAGTACTCAGAGCCGATGATTGCATGTGCCGGCATGGGGTTTAAGCTACGGCTGATCATCTGGGAAGCGCAGGATGCACCGGTTCACGCTAGCCTATATCTGTCTCCCAGTTTAAATCATTCTGTCCTCATAAGCCCAGTAAGTTAAGGACCCTCGTGCGCCGGCCCACTGCGGCCGACATCGGCCCGAAGACCTTTGCTTTACTGGAAAGCTGATTAGCTGCTAAATTTCAAAATAACACTCTCTAGATAAGATGACCCAGGTCAAACGTGCTTCAAAATTATCAATCTCTTCAGTTCTGGCGTCTCGTAGACGCTGTCGGCTCTTCTGATTAACTCATTCGAGAAAAACGGCATCCGGATACGCGGTTTAAGCCGGTATCTGGATGCCGTTTCGTCACGAATGAGTTAAAGATCCAAGTTCACGCCTGAATTAACAAAGATAAACACGATGTGCACCAGATAAAGCCGACATAACTACAAATTGAACTGCCTTTATCTCGCCCAGTCTGTAAGCACCTTTGTTTTCATTCCTACGTCACACGTCCTCTTTAACGCAAACCGTACCATATGACCTCGCTACAAAAAAAACCCTTGTAGCGACTAATGGCGGATGTCTTGTAGCCCTCTTTGTGACGCGTCTTGGGTATCAGTTTTGTTCTATACAAGATCACCAAAACGTTCTAAAGTACAAAGTTGCTTAGTGTTGTTCAAAACAACAGGCACACGACTGGAGTTGTTTGCAGCACACATTTGCAGCAATATTATGTAACAGACCACAAAAGA
>BTPG01000006.1:170193688-170253688 GCA_036245525.1 Semisulcospira habei | reverse complement strand
ATCTGGAGAGGAAAAAAATAGCCTTGGGGTTAAATGGTTAATGTCAGTGTCTCTCTCAGTGGAAGGGTTAATAATAGATCTGTCATGGTTTCAAAGACAATTAACCATTGGACACTGGCAATCAAGCTGTCTGTATTTAACATTTTTGGGGTTAAATAGGTTAATCTCAGTGTTTCTCTCAGTTGGATGGGTTAATGATAGATCTGTGATGGTTTTAAAGACAATTAACTAGTGGACACTTTTAACCAAGGGGTTAAGTTGTCTGTATTAGTTAGCGACAAACAAAACATTTCTTCCCACACGTGCCCATTCCAGAGAAGAGAGACAACGAGGTATCTTCAGCCCAATGATCGGAAGCAGGCAGAGTGACCCAGATATGGATATCACATCTGCACGTGCAAAAATAAAGCTGCGTGGACTGTTTGACATTTGAATTGACGTGAAATTATCTCCGAATATTGAGGACAGAGAAATGGATGACAGCAGAGGGGAGAGATGGGGGCGTTAATGTGTCATTAGAAAACGTGGTGCAAGCTCTTTCAATCACATCCTACTGTGACAAGGGCGGCAATTCATTAGAATATAGACCGCACATTCTAGAAGTTAGATCATTTAAATGTTAAGAGTACAATATTTTTACATTGTAGAATTTCAGATATCTAGATTTTACAGAAGGAACAAATGCAAGCAAGCTTTCTATTTGGTAACATTTTACTTCATTCAAGGCGCCCAGCATCAATGGTTGCGGAAGTGTCGCATAGCGTTGCCGTGGGAAACGATATACGACACTTTCGAAGCTACTGATGCGGAGTTTCTCGAATGAGTTAGAATGTTGCGAAAGTTTTGTCAAAACAAAAAAGTAGATGTGTAAATCCTTACACGAACCTCAACAAAGTAGAAGATTTGATTTTCAGTGCCAGTGTAAACGCCAAAATGACTGCAATGCCAGATAAACCCAAGGTCACTTTGACGTGGCAATTTTCAGGAGGACACGGGTCCATCTGAGGTAATGCTCGTTTTGGCGTGTGCATCAGCGGCAACCTTTTTAAAGCTTGTCTGGACGGCCTAAGAACCGCTTCGTGCACGTAACAGAGAAATCCTGCCATATACAGAAGATTATTTTATTTCCTTACTTAGGCCAAATCGATATTGTTAGTCTATGATGACATTTGAAGCCGGGATTAACCTCTTTATTCTGCTCTTAATTTCAATGTTAACTACACATTTGCACTTAACATTCACGACGTGACGCATCTGTATACACGGCTTCACGCCAAGTATCCTGATGCGTCACGTCGCGAATGTGTAAATGTGCAAATTTGAGACTGAGGCATCCTTTAAGACTGGTGGGTTATTTCTAGATGGATCGGCCATATTAGTTCAAGGGAAGCACCAGATTAGCTTGGCAACTTCCCAGGCGCCATGCTAATCAGGCAGTATCCTTGAACAATTCGGAATATTGCCGATCCATATCCATTTACAGTAAACATACTTCAAGAGAAGAATGCACCTATAAGATGTTGTGTCGTCTTTACAGTTAATGTATTAAAAGCCAAGGAATGCCCTTTTCACTCCTGTGACGTCTTTACAGTTAATGTATTAAAAGCCAAGGAATGCCCCTTTCACTCCTGCGACGTCTTTACAGTTAATGTATTAAAAGCCAAGGAATGCCCTTTTCACTCCTGTGACGTCTTTACAGTAACTGTATTAAAAGCGAAGGGGTGCAACTTTCAAATGATGTGACATATTTAACAGCGGAGGAATGTGCCTTTAAAATGCCCAGACGTCTATAGTAAACGTGTTAATAGCGGAAGAATGCAGCTTTAAAATGCTGTGTCACGTTTCTAGTAAATCATTCAAATCGAAAGAAATGTAGCTTTAAAATGATGTCCTCGGTTTTACGACCTTCGGTGATAAAGTTAATATTTTTACGCTTTCCAACCCACGCCATGAGATCGTTCGATACCAGAGCAAAGGCGTTGATTTGGGGGTTATATGACCTTTCCTGAAACCAATAAATTCCTGCAGGAACTTTGAGCCGGGAATAAGTAGAGTCTATGAATTACTGACGTTCCACTTTTTATTAAAGGTGAAATATTGAATTTGTCTGTGACATTTAGCACCCCTTGCACTGAGAACCAGTGATACAACAGGTTTTTCTTTTATCTCAGAGATGAGAAAGTACAGGACCATTTCACAAACAGAAGCCATTGGGGAAACAAAAAACACGAATGTGCCAGTGCGTGCAAGTTCTATTTTACTTGTTACAGGTCATCACCTTTTTAGTATTGTTGTGCTAACATTGTGAACTCATTCAATTCGCCGCCCCGCATCAATAGATGTGAAGTGTCGTATAGCGTTGCCGGCGTCAAAGTTATTGACACTTCCGCAGCTACTGTTGCGTGGCGCCTTCAATGAGCTCAGCTATATGACAAATCAACGAAGAACGCTGCCAAATGAAGAGAAATGACAGCGGTAAGTCCGTTTTTGTGAAAAGCGATATTTTCAATGTAATTAAATGAAAATCTGACTTTTCACAAAAATGTACTTGAAGCCTTTTGTCCCCACACAGCAGAATTGTATTCGTCGATTGCAGTCTTCAACCCCCCACCCCCACCCCACCCCCATCCCCCACCCCCTATACTTACGAGCAAAAGAAATGCGACATTTTTGGAGTCATTGGAAACACTAAAGTATTTCCGATGATTCCAAAAATGTCGCATTTCTTTTGCTTGTCAGTATATGTCAAGGTAACAGACCGACAAAAAGTGGACTTTCTAGACAACGTTCACGTGTGCTCTTTAAGTGCATGCATTCTGTCTTATTTGAAAATTTTATATTGTTGATCTCCCACGCCATTTTGGGATGTCCACTGGTAGCGCGCATCCACTCCATGCTGGAGAAGAAACAGGGTGAAGAAAACATGTCGATCAAGATAACGAATGAAATCGGTTGAATAACATCTGAACTTGTTTACTCTTGGACAGTATTTTTACTTATCATTATATTTCAATGTCCCTTTTTATATGTTGCTTTGGAACAATGTTTTGTTTGTTTGTTGTGTTGTTGTTTGTTGTTTTTTTCTGTCGGTAGTGCTTTCTGTTCAGGTATTTCTTTAAGCCAATTTCTTGTTAACCCTCTGACTGTCTAAGTGCTTTTTGTCGAGGTGATTATGACAATAATCACCTCGACAAAAGCGCTATCGACAGCCAAATGGTTAAATAAATATTTGTTGTTTTTTGTGTTCGTTCGCTCGTTTCTTCATTCGTTCGTTTGTTGATTTGTTCGTTCGTGTGTCGGTTCATTTGTTCGTTCGTTCATTCGTTTGTTTATTCGTTTGTTCGTTAGTTCATTCGTCAAACTAATCAAGAACTTTTCAGCCCGGACACACATCTTCCGCTGCTGTACCTCGTGGCCAAAAGATGCCCGCTCCCATAACACATAACTTACTAAGATGGTTTCATGGCTTCCCCCGCGAGCAAAAGGAGCGTGGGCGGGGACCAACTAAGGAATGATACGTCGGCACGAGGTCCTGTAGCTCACCGGCACCGTATCTGTCCATGTTATTGTCCTTAGAGAATCTAGAATGAAGAGAAGGAGGGGGTGTGGGAGGTTTGCACAGACACCAGATGCAAGCAGTTGACCGACCTAAATCCGGTCCACAACCAAACGATCCATCTACAAAAGGCACAGATCCTCATGAGTCCCCGCCTCTGCGGGGGCTCATGAGGATCTATGCCTCTTGTTTAGTAACCCATTTAAAACCATTTTTTGGATGTGAGGGAAGTCCGAAGTCCAAAGTCCTTGCAGTAAGGTCGTGTTTGGCTCTGAATCTAAAATATCGCAGACACAAACTCTTACATCAATTATATAGTTCACTACTTTCAACGGGTCACAAGCTTAACCCATAAACCCCAACGTTGCATTTCCCAAATTTCAGGGTGTGAATTAACAACTATGTACTAGTTCCTGGAGCTGGATCGACCATAGTAATTCAAGGATAGTGCCAGATTAGCTTGGGGCGTGATCGCGCCAATCTAATCTGGCACAACCCTTGAATTAACATGGTCGATCTATCTCCTGCGGTAGTGCTTTGGGGCGAAATGGGTTAAAGCGGTTTGTGACATAAAAAATAAAAAAACATTCATTAAATGTTATAAACAATATGACATATTTTGTCGCAGTACCTGACATTATCGTTTTTGAATCGATGTCTTTAATTTGTTGAACTACACGTGGTTGAAGGCGCCATTTGAAAGAAACAGTTATACGTGTATCATGAAAGCACTGCAGTAGCAAATATAACAGACGTTTACTGAAAGCGATCGAACAACTGCAAACTAAGTCA
This sequence comes from Semisulcospira habei, assembly GCA_036245525.1. Lineage (NCBI taxonomy): Eukaryota > Metazoa > Mollusca > Gastropoda > Semisulcospiridae > Semisulcospira > Semisulcospira habei. The sequence goes on along the minus strand of BTPG01000006.1, from coordinate 170,249,340 downwards.
AGGTGTTCTACACAGAATGCCGCAATTCGGCAAAACAGTCTTATTTTGGACACGAACAATCAGGTTATCGCTTAAATTATAGCGGTAAACAAACAGCATCAACCTTACTCAAGCCATCCGCGGCCAGTAACTTTTACGCAAATAATTCCTTATAGACTGAAGGCCACGGTTCGTTACCCCATTCACTGCCGAGAAAAAAACTGAACACCACCCAACTGCAAGAGCTATAGATCCGCATGCGCTCCCGCAGTTCCGGGGCCTCATGATGATCTATGCTTCTTGCTGACACCATTTTGTATCCATGGCCCTTGTACGGCCGGCGTTCTTCAGTGTTATATTAACTCATTCTACCCCAACACCGAAATCCTGAAATTTTGCCGTTGTCCTCTGAAGACTGCATTGCAGTGCAGGACACAGATCGCCCATGATAGTTCAAGGGTAATGCCAGAATAGCTTGGCGCCCATAGGCGCCAAGCTATTCTGGCATTACCCTCGAACTATCATGGTCGATCCTTATCTTGCTGTGGTGTGTCTGGGGTAGAATGAGTTAAACAATATTTCAAAAACACACTCTGCGTCCACTGGCAGTGAGGGGTTAACAGACCGCTGTAGAGTTCCGCGCCTTACTAAGATTATAAAGAAAAACCCCGTCATCGCGTTCTTGAATACCACTGGCCTGGCCGAGCTTTTTCTTCTACTTTTTTCTCACCGAAGTAAAGGCCGAGGCTTATAGCACGGCGTTGTATGGATTTTCAGTAGTGCTTGTAGGCTTCACAAGCGTAATTTGGAGATCGGCAGCGCTCCTAGGTTTTGGGAGTAGCGCGCTGCGCATGCATGAAATCCATCATGGCAGGGATCTATTGCCGGTAAATGGAGACACTACCCAACTGCAAGAGACACAGAAACAAAGGTTCTTTTGTCTTTGACTCATGAGGTTCTTTGTCTCTTAAGGACCTTGAGTCGGGTGTTGAATTTCCGATAATGGTTCACACTCATAACTTGGTGTTCGCTGACAGTGCAGTGACTAATGTAATGCAATGCAATGTACTCTCTCTCTCTCTCTCTCTCTCTCTCTCTCTCTCTCTCTCTCTCTCTCTCTCTCTCTCTCTCTCTCTCTCTCTCTCTCTCTCTCTCTCTCTCTCTCGATTTGTGTGCACGATATGCACTTTGGATGCACTGAACATCATTTTCAATCCCACCCAAAAACAAATAAATAAATGGAGCATTGCCTAATCTCGTCAGTTGCGCAACCACTTGTAAAAGAGTGTGATTCGTGATGGCGGCGTGCAGCTCATAAAAGTTTGTGGATTTCTTTCTTTTGCTATCGCCAGACAATGCAAAAAGCCTCTTCAGAAAAGTTATCCACCAAGAAATACTGTCTGAATCCTCTTTTCGTGCGCTTTTTCAGTGTCTAAGAATTTTTGCGCACTTGGTAAACCACGAGTTTGGAAGATCACCCACGTCTCTGCCCCGACCTGCTTGCGTGTCTTCTGACTGAAAACCCGGAGACTAAACACTTGTATCTCCCAGCACAAATGACGTCTGTGAAAGAGACATAGAGTCTCACGATTCATTGCAGCATGCAGGAGCTCAATCTTGTTTCATATTTTGAACATGGATATTTATCCCAAACAGACCATGGAGCATTCAACCTATGCTGTCCTTTCAAGTCATAGGAAAGTAAGTCCATTTTTGTGAAAAGCGAGATTTTCATTGTAACACAATGAAAATCTCGTTTTTCACAAAAGTGGATTTGATGCCTTCTGCCTTCACTTAGCCTTCACATTGCTGCGTTCTAGCCTGATCGTGTTTGTTTGTTAAACAAAATTAAACCTAAGAACGACAACCGAAACTTTGAGTGGTGGGTGATTATGAAGACTGTTTACTTGCTGTGGGGAAAAATCAACGAAGAGGTTGCAAAGGTAGTGCCAGATTGACTCGCCGCTTTTCCAGGCGTCAATCTAATCATTCTCCGTTGGGTTCTAATCTAATCTGACACTACCCTTACACTGTCATGGTCACTGCGTCCAATACTCCGTTGTTATGTCTTGAAGGCGAATAGGTCAACCCTTCACTGCTTGCCAAAACAATCCTGCAAGGCACTGTGCAAGGAGGACGAAGGAGAGGAAGACAGAGGAAAAGATGGGAGGACAATATCTCAGAGTGGACAGGACTGAAGCTGGGCGATACGCTAAGAATGGCAGAGAACAGAGAGTAATGGAGGGAGCTGGTTGCCAAGTCATCAGTGGTGCCCCAACGGTCGGCAAGACTACGGGAGATAGATAGATAGATAGATAGATAGATAGATAGATAGATAGATAGATAGATAGATAGATAGATAGATAGATAGATAGATAGATAGATAGATAGATAGATAGATAGATAGATAGATAGATAGATAGATAGATAGATAGATAGATAGATAGATAGATAGATAGATAGATAGATAGATAGATAGATAGATAGATAGATAGATAGATAGATAGATAGATCACTGCTGGCGGACGCAGATTGTGTTTCTGAAATCTTTTTTTTTATTATTACTTTATGTTTCTGAAATCTGTGTTAGCCCATTTAGCCCTGAGTCCCTACAGCAGGAGATCGATTGACCATGATAATTCAAGGGTAGTGCCAGATTAGCTCGGCGCCTTCAGGCGCCGAGCTAATCTGGCACTACCCTTGAATTATCATGGTCAATCAATCTCCTGCAAATGGTACATAGTCATTAGGCAACAGCTCCAAAATTTGAGAAATAGGACCTTGGGGCTAAAAGGGTTAATTGTTCACCAAAGAGCCCCAGTCGTCCAAGGAACGTTGATAAAAAGTGGTGTCAGCAAGAGACAACTGCGGGGGCTGATGAGGATCTATGCCTCTTGCTTTTGGATCGTGTTCACGTTTGTCTCGGCAGTCAAATTGTTAAGACGGCAGTGTTTAATTTCCTTCTGTCTAGTTAAACACACGCATGGGATGATTGTAACGGCAGTGTTTAATTTCCTTCTGTCTAGTTAAACACAAGCATGGGATGATTGTAACGGCAGTGTTTAATTTCCTTCTGTCTAGTTAAACACAAGCATGGGATGATTGTAACGGCAGTGTTTAATTTCCTTCTGTCTAGTTAAACACAAGCATGGGATGATTGTAACGACACAGTGTTTAATTTCCTTCTGTCTAGTTAAACACAAGCATGGGATGATTGTAACGGCAGTGTTTAATTTCCTTCTGTCTAGTTAAACACAAGCATGGGATGATTGTAACGGCAGTGTTTAATTTCCTTCTGTCTAGTTAAACACAAGCATGGGATGATTGTAACGGCAGTGTTTAATTTCCTTCTGTCTAGTTAAACACAATGGAATGATTGTAACGGCAGTGTTTAATTTCCTTCTGTCTAGTTAAACACAAGCATGGGATGATTGTAACGGCAGTGTTTAATTTCCTTCTGTCTAGTTAAACACAAGCATCGGATGATCGTTGCGAAATCGAGACAACCTTTATAACGAGGGTAGAAGGAAATAAGCACGTGCGTGCCTGACGTGCCTCCCAGCAAAGTCCATCGTCAAAAAATCAAACATGGGGCCGGGGGGGGGGGGGGTGGTAGGGGGGGGTGAGGGGGGAGGGGGAAGCAAGCATCAGTCCAATCTCGAAAAATCAAACATAAAAAATCAAATTCATACGACATTTTCGTCTTCAAAAATATCTTGTTCACTAAATAATAGATATGAAAATATACAATTTTTAATTTTTATTTTTTTCTCCATTTCCCCCCCCCCCCCCCCCCTTCCCCTCAATCCCCATTCGTTACAATTACAGATTATGCTGAACTGGCCCTTCGTCTGTCTTGTACTGTGTTTGTCTTAAATGGCGTAAATTCGTGTCTGTTACGTGAGTGTGCGTGTTGGGTTTCAGTTCGCGGTGCTTTGAGTCGATTCACCCAAAAATTGAGAAAACACGCCTATATAATAACGGTATTATTATTTTTTATTATTATAGTGTGTGTGTGTGTGTGTGTGTGTGTGTGTGTGTGTGTGTGTGTGTGTGTGTGTGTGTGTGTGTGTGTGTGTGTGTGTGTGTGTGTGTGTGTGTGTGTGTGTGTGTGTGTGTGTGTGTGTGTGTGTGTGTGTGTAGACGAAAGAGCTCAAATGGGTGACTGTCTTTACCATCCTTATGAAAAATGGGTGTGTGTAAAAATCTGGGTGACCAAGTCAGACACCCATTTTTTCTGAGGGTTGTTTCTGCATTGTCTTGGGGTAAAGATTCATAAAAAAATAAAAAGATCAGTTTTTCTCGTTTTGGCGTTAAAACATGCACTTTTGTGTTTAACAGACACATCTGTAGTGTGTTTGAAAACTTGTCCCTCCCAGCAATGTGTGTGTGTTGTGCGCACAGAACCCTGAAAATGAGCGTGTATGTATTACATCACCCTTCTCAGCTATAAATAACTTCATAGCTGATACGGGGTCAGGTGGGGGTGGGGGGGGGATATTTTGTTGTTTGAGGGAGTAAATTGTTTATGTTCCTACAAAATTAGGTTTGTTATTTGAGGGTTTTGTTTAAAAAGTGTTGAGTTGTGATGTACTTCCGGGGTGATGTGGAGAAAGGTACAAATTTGAGATTCATGTATACGTTCACCAGGGACTTAGCTTATACGTTTTCTACGTTTGTTTCCATGTCAGATGAAGAATATTTGATCTGAAACGTCGTTGTTTGTTTCTATTTTAAAGGGTTTTCCGCCACTATCTTCTGTTTTAGTTTGACTTAGCCTATAATTATATTCGTGCGCCGGTTGCTAAGAAGTAAAGTGATTGTATGAGTGCGCAGTGAGAGAGAGGACGTATAGACTTTGGGTGAGGCTGCTGTTGTCTTGTGTCTTTTGGTTCAACCTGTTGCTTTGTTTAAGTGGGTTTGTTGGTGCTATGCTTTCGTTTTGACTGCAACTCCTGTCAGATTGTATGCACAAGTTGATTGAATACAATGACGTCACACAGTCAGTGTCGTTAGGTGTGTCGTCTGCTGCAGTCGGTCGTTTAGGGCAGTATGTAATGCTAGGTCAGAGAAAAAAACAACAACCACCTAATGTTGCCAAAGGGTGTAATAGTAAAGTATTGTTTGTGTGAATGCTGCGTGTTTGAGGGAAGGACTGGAGAGTCGAGTGCTGAGTAAAGAGAGAAGGTGACAATGGGGAAAACTATGATATCCAGCACTATTACGTTGGAATAGATTGATTGATTGTACATTGCTTAACGTCCCGACAGCAACAAGGCTTTCTCAGGACGTGCCTGCACTGCTTGTGAAAAAAATAAAAATAAACAGAATATTGAATGTATGTCGCCAGCCAGTCCAATACGTTAAATAAACCTACGACATGGGGCCTAAATAAAGCTAAGACCATTTAGCAACACACATCCAATATCAAGAGTTACAGGCAGCGCAGACAGTAGGGAGAGTTTAAAAAAGGAAAATACAGATGAATGAACCAAGGGTAGACAGAAACACATGCCCCAAAATACAGAAGAAAACCCATCCTGTGGGGCTGATCAGGGTGACCCTGGGAACTAAAAAGTAGTTACCCCACCCAAGTCCCCCAGGGCAGACCCGGGTGGGGGACGTTGGAATAGATGCATAACAGTTATGACACGCCTGTAAATGAAAACACTTTTAACATTAACAAAAGTTGAGTATAAGGAGAGGTTTTTAAGCAGTTTTAATAAAAACTGTTGCCGGACACGCTTCTAAAAACAACAGTTTCTTAGTTTTAAACCTTGCACCACGCCATAAACGCTGCGATTGCTTCTCAGTCTTAGCTGTCCTATAGTGTGGAATGTGGGACTTGTCCAACTGGATCCATCTGGTGCACTCCAAATGTGTATATTTTGTGGGTGGTTTGATGTGCAACTCGTTGCGCGCCTCTATAAAACCCAAAGTGATGACCTCCCCCCCTCCCCACCTTGACCCCCTCCCCTCCCCTCCCCCCCCCCCCCCCCCACCAACCCTACCCAAACAATCATTAGAAAATCAACCAGAGGTATTTTTATTGAGGTATTTGTTCACTGTGTTGTTGTGTCATTGTGCTTTACATTTTGAATGCAGGAAAAAGAAGGAATATACATTAAGCTGAAAAAAGAATGACAACAATCAAATAAATGTGGAAAAGAAGCATCAAATATTCCGTGAACTTTACCTTATTACAGACACCTAATTTTCTTGAGATGTCCATGCTAAAATGAATGATTTGACAAGGACACCCATTTCTACTGTAATGTCAGTTTTTGTGTGAGAGGCACCCACATTATTGGTATAAACCCATTTTTTCTCCATCCAGTGGCTCTGTTTCTAGAAAATGTCTTTTTTATTTTAAGTTGTAGAGCTTAGTTACAAGGTGAGTTCTAAACATTCGCATCAACTCCAGAGCCCTAGAATAAATAGAAATATGGGAACCCATTTTCACATAAAATGGTATGTAACCCACTCTGATGGTGTTGTCTCCCTGTGTGAGTGTGTGTGTGTGTGTGTGTGTGTGTGTGTGTGTGTGTGTGTGTGTGTGTGTGTGTGTGTGTGTGTGTGTGTGTGTATGTGTCTGTGTGTGTGTTTGTGTGTGTGTTTGTGTGTGTGTGTTTGTGTTCATTCTATCCACGGCATTGGTCACTTGAATTATCATGGTCGATGCACATCCTGCCGTAGTATGACAGAGCCGAGTTCTGCCCTACGAAGGCACAAGACAGCAAGTGGGTTTTCTGTGAAAAACGAGAAAATCTTGTTGTTCACAAAAATGGACTCTTCTACCTTCACCGAATCACCGTTCCCCGTGGGTCAAACAAACTTATCTGTATAAGACAAACAGGACACAGGGGGTTGGGGTGGGGGGTTGGGGGGAGGGAATGAATTTTGAAAGAGCAAAGTACTGAGGAATGTTTAGTGCATTTTAAGATTTGGTGCGCTTGATGAGATGAGATGTTTCTTATCTACACCGTATTCTAACCTTTCGCTTCTGTAACAGTCCTGTAAAGTCACCAGACAACGGCCTCCTCATCTTGGAGATCAGAAAAAGCGAACACGATCCAACTGCAAGAGACATAGATCCTCATGAGCCCCCACGACTGCGGGGGCTCATGAGGATCTATGCCTCTTGCTAAGACCCACTTATGTCCATGTTCCTTGGACGGTTGTGGCTTTTGGTCGTTGAATGAGCACAGATTTCATAAACAAAACATGTACGTACAGTGGCAGGGAAGGGGTTAATACATAGCGCATGGAGCCCGCCAGATGTACAGCTCCTCATAAGCCCCGGCAAGCTTGCACTGGCTCATGAGGATCTGTGCATTTTGCACGTGCATGGAATTAATCGACCACTGCGCCGGTAAATAAAAACAACGTTTCTTCCTGGCGGGATAACACTGGCTGGGCCGTGGGCAATCAGCAAAGTGTTCGGTATTTTTCTACGTCAAGCTCGTTCAGAACGTGCACAGAAATAAAGGTCAATGGACCAGTCAAAGGAATCGTACGACGTGACCTGTGGCTTCTGCTGAGCAGCCAGCGTCCCGTTGTACTCGTCAGAGTACCATGGCAACAGGAGGCGGATGGCGATACGGTAGTTCAATGGTCGTGCCTGAAGAGCTTGGCGCCTCAAAGGCGTGCACGGAAATCTGGCACCAGCTTTAAACTGTCCTGCTTTATCTGTAGCCGGCCTGAACCGTGATGCGGCCTTCAGAGGGCAAGTTCCAAATTTGGAAATTTTGACTAGCTTTGTGGGTCCATTTGGCTGTTGTTGTTTTTTTAACCCCTTCACTGCCGAGAAATAGTGAACACGTTCCAACTGCAAAAGCCATAGATCCCCATGAGCCCCCGCAGTCGCGGGGGCTCATGGGGATCTATGGCTTTTGATAAAACTACTCTGTTTCCACGTTCTTTGGACGACTGGGACTATTTGACGTCGAATTTACAAATATATATTAAACACAATGTGCGTCTATGTGATGCGGTTAACAAAACGTGCTGACAGCACAACATTAGCGTCTGATCACAGCACATTTCAGGCGTACCGCGTATTTGGATATATATATATATATATATATATATATATATATATATATATATATATATATATATTATATATATATATATATATATATATATATATATATATATATATATATATATATATATATATATATATATATATATATATAGTCTGTAACCAAGGGCGTTGACTTTTGCGGGTCGGGATGACACGTGCTCTAGTCTGTAATTTTGCATCTTACGGTTGAAAGCCTTCAGGTTAAAATTCGAAAATTGACAGACTACCAGCACAGATGTCACCAGGATAGTCCCTCCGAAGAGCCATAGCTATGACTGAGTTGTCTACCTTCGTCGAGATCGGAATGACCGCTATTATCATAGTGTACCCTAACACTCCCCCACTCCCACCCCACCCCTCCCCTGCTCTCCCCCTCCTCCCTCCTCCCCCTCCCTCCCCCGCAGTCAGACAGGGTCAGGAAGCAAGAGCGGTTACACAAGGATAAAAAGGTCAGCCCTAATTCTGTAACGCTGTTTTCTGTAGCTTACTTGTGCAACAGATCATCGGGCTGATATTGGCCACAGTAGACCCGATGATCTTTTTTTTACTGGGTACAAAAGCTCCTGGGGCCGGTCACTGGCAAAATTCCGGTGCAGTCTTTTACAGCACTCATTGCACTCTCGCCATCTCTTGGCACCAATCTCTAAGGTTCATAGCACCACAAGATCGGAGTTGTCCTTTGTCCTTCTGTCTATACTGACGAGCAAAGGAAATTCGACATTTTCGGAACCATCGGAAACACGTAGTGTTTCCGATGATTCCGAAAATGTCGCATTTCGTTTGCTAGTCAGTATACTTAAAATGATATCCAAGACATCCAGGAGAAGACTGATCGACCATGACGGTCAAGGGTGATACCAAACTTTTCTGCCCCCCCCCCCACCCACCCCCACACACACCACCACCACCACCACCACGCCATCCCACCCCACCGCCTGAACATTCGTAGTCGATACACTTTGTTGAGTGTCGCGGTTGAACTCTCAAACAGCAAATCTTTGTCATCTGCACGACTCGGGCGTCCCAGGAACATGGATTTAAAGTGGTGTCAGCAAGAGGCACAAATACTCGTGAGTGCCCGCAACTACGAGGGCTCATGAGGATCTATGCCTTTTCGAGATGAGTGGAGTTCAGTTTTCTCGGCAGCGAAGGGGTTAAGATCTGATGAAGATCGACCGAAGAAAGGTACAACAGGCTCCTTTTCCCATCTGCTGTATAGGCATAGTTCTGCACAGCCCCAGCACCAAGTCTGCTGGGTGTTGTAACGATTTGTGCCCCTTTTATCTGTAGTTGAGCCTTTGCTCCTCTGAAAAGGGATGGGGGGGGGGGGGGGTGCCATCGGGCTTGAAACGTCTTGCACGAATCTAGTGTCCGAATGTATTTGCGGCGACACCGCGTTAGATTAGGTATCTAACAGAATGAACTCGTGCCATTTCCCAGTCCGTTCTAACTGCAAGAGGCATAGATCCCCGCTGTCGCAAGGGTTCACAAGGATCTATGCAGATAGCTGACCCTGGTCAGCCGGTTCCAGATGTCCCTAACGGGGTTATCCCGGGAAAGAACCCACTGTCCTGTCCAGAGTGGATCCGTCCGGGTTTAGAACGATCAATGGTATTAATCTGGCACTACCCTTGAATTATCATGGTCGACCCATCTTCTGCTGAAGTGCGTCAGGGCTGAATGGGTTAAGACCGTTTGATGGATTGATTGCGGAAGTGAACCTACGGGCAATAAAATTGTGGAAGATCACTTGTTGCCGTGCGATCTAAACACTCTTTTGCTTAGAGTCACTGTTCTTTTGTTTTCTCTTCTTTTTTTTGGAGGGGGTAAATTATTTTTGTATCGCGCGCTTACTCTTCTATCCTCGTACAGAACACCCCAACGAAGAAATAAAAACGCTCAGAGAAGACACTTATACAACACAACTGTGTTGTCTTTTCTAATTTTGTTTCTTTTTTCGTTGGAATGTTCTTTGCATTTTACACGCTTGGCAGTCACCTTTTGGGTCTGGATTTCGAATTTTGTATCTTCGTATAGGGTTCATCCTTTCGCTGTGTACAATACGAAATAAGGAAACTAGAAGGGGCGACTCTCAGTGCTTATAACCTAGGAAAACGTACAACAAGCAGACAGGAAAGAACACTAATAAGGGAGAAAAACAGAGCATCACTCACCAATGATCATAGACCTACTTGCTCAAAGCACAAAAAGATAGGAAAGAGACTAAGGGGGCGGGAGAGGTTGATAAGTAAGTGACTGAAAGCAATAAATCATGAAACCCTTAAAAGGGACGTATCGCACATTCACTGGATTTCCAGTCCCTTGATTCGTGGAAATTTACATGTAGATTTTAAGATTTTTAATGTAGGGACCTACAGTACGACTGTCAGTCTACCGCTTGAATATTGCGTACCGATGGTATTATGGTGTCTGCCTCCCAACTGAGTGTGCATGTTGCGAAAGCACGTCTACTGAACAGCTCCACTCCCACGCCCCCGCTCCCCCCCCCCCCCCCCCCCCATCTCCCTGCTAACAGTAAAATGGGGCAGGCTGCATACACTTCCCTACGTACTGTCCCTTCTCAGAAGGAGGAAAAGCGAGGCTGTGCATATGTGCTGACGAGGAAAAGAAATGCGCCATTTCTGGAATCATCGGAAACACTTTAGTGTTTCCAAGGACTCCAAAATGTCGCATTTATTTTGCTTGTCAGTATACGGTGAATGGGGCTGAGTTGATATACCTCGCCCTGTACCTAGGTTAAACGCACCAGTGGCGCCATTACTGCGATTTTCGCATCAGTCTTCCGGTCGCTCGGATTGGTCCTGTGCACCAGAACTGCGCACCCAGGTAGGCTTCTGTACTTCAGTGTAGTGTGGTACCGTACGTTCCCGCGGAAGATTGTGATAGCAGTCAAAAAACGGTTAGTTTCCGGTTTTAGCGTTACTCCCCTTGAGCACAAAATGTTCGAGGGCGTACGTCCGCCCTACTGGAAAAAGATAGGTCTCGGGGGGAGGGGGGGGGGAGGAGGGGAGGGGGAGGGGGGGCGGGAGGGGGGAGGGGGGGTAGTTCATTCTCGTCGGAACTTGCGTATTCCTGAATCAAGTGTCGTAAAATAGACACATGGGAAATACCTGTTCAAACGCGCGTCGCCCGCGACACTAGGCGTCGACTGTTTCGATAGGTGTTACATACTTATATTAACAGACTTATGGCACTGTGCAAAGGTTAACCGTTTCACCGGTAGGCACAACAGCGATCACCACCCAACAAAGAGGCATAGACGTCTACAGTTGGCTCTATTCTGCATTGTTTTGAGTCGACCTGCTCCGGGGTGGGCTCTGATGGCTAAAATTCGCAGATACACACGAGTTCTCAATCATGTCATGCCTCAACTGCAGTTTTCATATTTTTCTTTTCACAGTCCGTGTAGGTAAGCAAACGTAAAAATGTGTATGACAAGTCTTGCCCTGGAATGTGCTGAAGGAACTCTCCTACGTACAAAGGAGAAGAAGAGCAGAGTAATCTTTCATTTTACGAAATTCAAACTTCATAAGTTACGATACTCCTTTGCAGCACTATTGTAAAACTTACTGCTTAAATAATCTGTTTTCTGCGTGTCCTTTCAAATCGTTTTTTCTTTGTCAGGGAAATGCAAGGAAATAACCAACAAAAAGGAAACACGCTTTGAAATTACAAAAGCGTGGCAGTCACGCTTTGGTCTGGATCTTGTTGAAAGCCAGTCTCATATTGAGAGTTTCATTCCTTACATTTCGATCATAACATTTCGCTCCGCCTATGTGAAAATAAAATATTGTCAGCTCTACTTCCGAAATGGTATGGTGCAGTATAAGTGCTATATGAGTATAATGAGATCAATCTTTGCTTTATCATATCATCCTGCTTAATCATTGACATACCATGCAACAAGTAAAGGACAAACGTGTGCCATTGGCACTTCATAACCCGTTCAGTGCCGAGAAATTTGAACAGCACCCAACTGCATGAGGTATAGATCCTCATTAATCCTCGCAAATGAGGGAGCTCATGCAGATCTATGCCTCTTGCTGACACCACTTTAAATCATGTTCCTGAGACAGTAAGGTTTTTTTGTGATGAATTAACGAAGTTGCAGAAAGAGTTTGCGTCATCTGGCACTTAACAGGTTAAAACAATAATAAAACAATAATAGACGTTGTTCGGAAATCAATAGTAGATGAAAATAGCACGTGTTTCGACCAAAACAGTGGATTAAAAGCCCGGACAAACACGCGATATCGTGTGTTTGTCCGGGCTTTTAATCCACTGTTTGTATCACAAGACGTGTAACACAGTTTTTAACCTACTTGTAATTTCGGGTAACGCAGTTTTTAACCTACTTCTGATCTTCGGAAATCGTCTATTTCATTGTGATCGTCGAGTCACTCTACAGGATACATACTGCTTAGCTCCCATAAAAAATTACTGATGTGCTAATTAGTTCTTGTGGACTTTACGGCTCGAAGTCGTAGGTCCAAGATCACAGATCAGACTGCATTGTATGGTGTGCGGGGATTCCCCACAAACGGTATTCGAGCGTGTTAATACGACAATTGTAACCTTCTGTTGCGCTCTCTGATTGGGTCCGTACTCAGTCGATTAAGCATATATACGGAAACTGTTACGCTCCCATTCACCATACATCATATATACATCACAGAAAGTATGCGGGTTCTTATAAGAAACTATATCGTTTGCTTAATTGGCATCATTTGCATCTTTTTTCTTCAATAGGGTAGAACACAGACGCGTTTATGTTCCGCAAGATTCGAACTGAAGTCTTAGGCGGGACCCTAAATAATTAGCCTTTCTATTTAATTCTTAGTGTGTCAAAAGACATCGAGCCGACGTAGGCCATTAATGGCCCGCTCACGACTGTACGCGGGCCAACGGCGGCCGACGTCGGTCCGACGACCTAGTGAAAACTGGGTTGCCATCGATTTGCAATAGCCAGGTATATTATTCCACAAAAGAACATAACATCGCGTGCCTCGCGGTCGTTTATAATTGACAGTGAATCCAGGTCGACTGGTTTTACAAAACGTTTTGACCCATTTCATGCACTAAAAATAACAGTATACGGCATTAATCTTTTTCCTCGTATACACGTTTTGAGACTGTGATATGTCATATAGTTTATAATTAATAAGACAATTTTTTTTTAGTGCTATCTCCGTATGTTTTACTGAATTACTCTACTCGCACCAACAGTACATGTTCAGGTCTTTCACTTTTAAAGATCTTCAAAAGTACAATTCTGTATATTTAAAACATTCTCGTGTTCATGGAGCATGCGCAAGGTTTCAATTCGCGCCAAAACGACGTTCAACAGCAAGGTTAGAGTGGCTGGACGTGACGTCATTTTTATCTTGTTACTTCTTTGCCAGACCATGAGCCTGTTATGTCCTTTGCATTCGACAGAACGCGCTCCGACCAAGCCCATCCTAAAGTCTACAGTATTTTAAATACGGTAGACAAAAAGCGTGCAGAGTACAGGTTTTTTCTTTTCTTTTCTTTTTCCCCCGTTAGCTAGCGTGGGTGTAGCGTGGATTTTTGGTGTAAATGTTAAAGCCCATGACGAATATCCCCTTTCTCTGATGGATTTCCAGAGGATGCGCCGTTTTGACAAGAAAGCCGCTCATTGATCCCAGAAGCAGTGAAAGCCTGAGGGCAAGAGAAGGCGAGAGAGACATATTATTACTTAACCCCTTTACTGTCAGTTGTAGCGATGGTTGTATGGACAAGGGAGTTTTTTTTTAAAGTGGCTATTTCATATTATATCGATAATTAACTCATTCAGCCCGACGCACGTATTTCCCAAATTTTGAAGGCGTCATTTAACCGCTATGAACTTGTTGCAGGAGATGGACCGACCATAATAATTCAAGGGTAGTGCCAGTTTATTTTGGCGCCGACAGGTGCCAAGCTAATCTAGCACTACCCTTGAATTATCATGGTCGACCCATCTCCTGCTGTAGTGCATCAGGGCTAAATGGGTTAACAAAGAAAAAGATGCTTAGATAAATAAATTTTCATCTTCTACGACATATGAGTATTTTCTTTAAAGAGACTAAAGTAAATGCGATGTTGCAATCATTTTGCGTGAGCGTTGAATGACAGATTACCGTATCTAACCAAAATAGCAAGTGAAAAAGTGAACCAGATCCAAATGCAAGAGGCATTGATCCTCAGTCATGGGCCCCCGCAGTTGGGGGATCTATGCCTCTTACTGAAGCCGCTTTGTATGCATGATCCTTTGACGGCTGAGGATCTTTCACGCTGATTTTAAAATGATTTCCGAAACACAATTTGCGTCCACTGACAGGAAAAGGATTACCCCCTTTACTGCCGGGGGCCATACATTATTTGTATGTGTGCGGCCACTGTTAACTGAAATGCCGCCAATACCTACTACCTGAAAAACTTGGACACACGAGAAAAGCTAGGGCATATAATATAGATACTTATTAGCTACCGGAAAGGCAGCGGATCATGCGGATGCACATCTTCTGCAGTTATGGTAGCTGCGCTTACTTTACTACCCTGTGAAGGCAAAATGCAGTAAGTCCATTTTGTGAAAAGCGAGATTTTCATTGCAATACAATAAAAATCTTGCTTTTTGTCACAATTGGACTTTCTACCTTTCGCCTTCACAGAGCAGTAGCGTTGTGGCCTGACAGTGAAATGTTACCTTTTTTAATATACACACATATGGCTATGTATTTCGTCACTTTCGGTCATAAAGATTGTAGCTTCCTCTTGAAGTCATATGTGTGCAGGTCTGTGATATTGGACTTTACGGCTCGTGACAGTAAGATTGAAAAAAACACAGACCAGCACACAAATGTTGGCTTTAATTGACAGTTATAAGATATCTTTCAAGAAAACAGAAACCTGTTCTGAGCGACTAGCCTTGTGAGGGATCACCTATCTTAAAGACCATCATTTGGGTGGCTGCAGCTATTCAGATGATGTTCTTCAATGGTAGGTGACACATTTTACCGTTCAATACTTTTCTGTTGAGGGAGCACCTGTCTTTTAAGATCATTTTTCTTTGCAAAAGAAAATGTTTCTCAAAGATAAATAGGTACTAAGGTCCACGTTATTACCAAATATCTTTCACACCGGTCATTTGTGATAGAATATAATTACATACTTTTAATCTATTTAACCCCACGGCCACATTTCCAAAATTATGCAAGTGTTACTAACGACTATATGTACCACCTGCAGGAGATGGATTAACCATGATAATTCAAAGGTAGTGAAAGAATGATGTCCAACTGTACATGATTTTATGCTATATTTTTAACATGTCACTTACCCAGTGCGTAGTCCCCTGTTCGTGGAAGTCCTCTTGTATTATCCCCGTGCCAACAAAGCAAACTGTATCTGTGATGAATGATTTAAGACCAGTTGCTCTCATCTCATGTGTCATGAAGGTTTTGAGAGAGTTGTTCTTGCACATTTTCAAATACAGGTTTCTGATTTTATGGACCCCTTTCCGTTTGCTTACAGAAGGCATAGAAGTGTTGACGATGTCACTTTGCATTTTGTAAACAACATCTACTATCATTTAGAAAAACCAGGAGCCTCCATTCGACTGATGTTCTATGATTTTTCATATGCTTTTAACACCATTCAGCGACACATACTCGCTTACAAACTAGTTCACATGAACATAAATACCTCTACCATTCTTTGGGTTTTGGACTATCTCACTAACGCCCACAGTATGTCAGAATTAGTTTGGATCTAATCTCAGATGTACTTTTTACCAACACCGGTGCGCCACAGGGGACCTTTTGTGTTTTCTTTGTCCACAGCAGACTGTAGAGCCACTCATGACGACTGTGTCAAGGACACATATGCTGACGACATGGCACTGACAGGACAGATTACAGATGAGGACGACAGGCACCATCGATAAGAGATTGACGACTTTGTAGAATGGTGCGATAGAAACTATCTTGAATTACATGTTGGCAAAACAAGAGAGATTGTCATAGATTTCAGGAAAAACAAACATCATCCCGATCCTGTTGCCATCAAGGGACAGAAGTTGAGCGTGTAGAGTCCTACAAGTAGCTAGGTGTTCTTTTTTACAACGCGCTCATCTGGAAAAAAACAAAACACAGAGGCTATTGTGAATAAAAACGCATACCCGTCTTTACAGTTTGACCACCGTGAGATGGCCTTAGTTGCCTACTCGGCGTTAAACCCAAATAACTAACTAACTTTACAGTTTGAGAAAACTCAGATCATTTAATGTAAGCACTCAGCTTTTAAAGATGTTTCATTGCTCCAGTATTGTTAGCGTTCTAACTTTTGGACTGACGTGCTGGGGTAAAAATGTGTGTAAAAGATATCAAGATCGTCTTAATAAAGTAATCAGCAAAGCGCTCGGGGTGCTTTGTAGATAATATACTTTGGACACACTGTAAAACAGACGGATTACGAACAAACTGGCTGACATTCTTGATGACAAAACACATCCACTTAGATATGAATTTGACAGAAGACGTATCGAACGAAGTGGCAGACTTCGAGTACCCAAAAGTAGCACATCACGTTATGCCAACTCTTTTGTCTTTCAGGCTGTTACGCTATTCAACAGTAATGTCGTAGAGAGTTTCTGTCAACATTCTTTAGTTCTTCAGTCCTAGCCCATTTAGTACTACATTGCAACATTGCTGACGCCAGAACCACATGGGGCATAAACCATAAGTGTTTCTGATGCCAGGAGTGTTACAAAGGTACCAGTACGTCTGTTACAGTTTATTTCTCTGAGAGTTATAGTTTATTTAATTAATTGGTGTGTGAATTATGATGCCATGTGTTGTATGGGACAGGAATTCCCAGAGTGAGATTATTGCCTGCATTGATGATGGATTGTATTGATTGATGATGCATGTATTGCATTGCATTGCATTGCATTGTATTGCATTGCATTGTATTGTATTGTATTGTATTGTATTGTATTGTATTGTATTGTATTGTATTGTATTGTATTGTATTGTATTAGATTGGCGCCTTCAGGCGCCGAGATAATCTGGTACTACCCTTGAATTATCATGGTCAAGACATCTCCTGCTGCAGGGCGTTGGGGTTACAGCGTCTTCAGGCTACGACGGTCGCAGTGGGCCCGCGCATAGCGGCCGTCGTGAGCCTCAGGACCTTTGCTTACTGGGTATCTCAGACTGAAAGCCGTTCACATTTCGCAAGCTTACCGGACATACCTTAAGTTCTGTTGAACCATCTAGCCCCGACTCTCTACAGCTATCAAGCAACCATGAGAGTTTTAACACATTCGAGACGTGCTGCATTCTGATACGCGTCCCTATGCCGCGTATACGAATGTAGCACGTCTTTAATGAGTCAAGTTAAGGTTGGTGCCAGGCTAGCATGTCTCCTAAACTATAACACTCTCTTCAGAAGGTAACTACAAAGACTGTGAATGTCGGCCACAGCCTGGCTCCATGTGTTAAACGGGTGATTTGTCTGACGTTGATTTTTATCAGTCAGCTGTCGATAGCGCTCTTTGTCGAGGTGATTCCTACAGGAATCACCTCGACATAAAAGCGCTACCGACAGCCAAAGGGGTTAACCTATTTAGTACCGGAACACAAAGTGTTTCATTCCGCTGGAGTTGATGGAGGGCTCATGAGGTTGTCAGCCCAGTGCCCCGTGTGCACATCTAATATATACGCCCAAAGAACGTACATGTAATTGCGATGTTATGGAAGTAAACGATTTCCGGAAATCAGTTTAGTTCAGTCCAGATAGGTTCTATGCGCTCGGAAAAGCCCATACGCATTCCACCGCACCCACCAGAAGTCTTCCCAGAGTTCCTTTTGATATTATACCAATATGTGTTTGGTTTACTATGGATCTCTCCTGTCCTTTCAAGTCTGTCCAACGCTCGCTGCCTTTTCTTCACATCTCTGTCCTGGAGGCGATCGATTGTGTGGTACCCCTAGCTCTGTTCCTGGAAATGCTTCCTGAGGGAACTCACCACGTCTGTTCTGCCCATTCGTACCCCTTGTGTAATCTCTACCTTGCTAGCGAGGGTGTCCGAGCGATCATTGCCCTGGACTCCAGTGTGTCATGGGCAGTAGACCTACAAAAGCCTTCGAAGCTGTTCTTCGGAAATGAGAAGTAGGTCAACAATGCACGTACATGTAATTCGACGAAAACAATGGATTAAAAGCCCGGACAAACATGCTATATCTGGGTTCTTGATCCACGTCTTTCGTCGAAACACGTGCAATTCTGACCTGGTCTCATTTACGCTCCGTGTGATATTGACGCGTATTGACTTATGCATGGTAACCTGGAAATCAAAACAAAGTGTTTTTCCAAACATTACAAATGTATAAGAGTAAAGGCGTTGTTCCAGTGCCCCCACTGTCCCCGAGTGTGCACCTCCAAGACTGGACTTGCCAGAGACACCCGGGCCCACTTTCGAAGAATGCACAACAACTGATATCATCAACCCCGATCATCAACCGACGAGTTTGTTTCGGTAAAATATGTTTAGAAAGCAGCAAAATATTATCTATTTGTGACCTTGTCCTTTCCCACACTACCAAAAGGAAGTTTTTTTTGTTTATTGTTCAAAACAGCACTGGAAAAAAACCTTCTAGCATTCTGTTCAATCGTTGAGTGCAAAGAATAATGCAAGTTGGTCACGTGATCCGCTATAGCGCAGACCCTTACGTAAAGGGAAGGACAAGTTGCGCTCCTGCGATGGAAATTAATCTCTTCGCTGCCGAGAACGATACAACGGCAAGAAACACAGATCCTCATGAGCCCCCGCAGCTGCGGGGGTTCATGAGGACGTACACCTCTTGATGGAACCACTTTGTATCCATGTTCCTTTCACTGCTGAGGATCTTTGACGTTGACTTCACAAAGGTTCCAAAAAACGCAATCCGCGTCAGCCGGCAGACAAGGGATTATATACGATAGTCGTAATGATGTTACACGTGTGCCTGCGGCAGACGACAACATCCGGCAGTAACTTCTGTCAGGAAATGTACCGGGATGAAAAAGATGAGGAATCTATCCTGTGTACATTGACAGCCAACCTGTTTGTGACTATTGTTCAGTCTCTGCGATTACCACAGGATAATGGGAAGAAAAGGAGAAAAAAAACACCGGTCGACAAATGACCTTTGGGACGACGTAGGCCGCAGTTGACCCGCGCACGACAGTCGGCCTTCAATTGCGGCCTTCGTCGGCCCTTTAACCTTTTGCCCATTGGCCGGAAGTGCGTGTGTGCTTCGAAAGCGCGCCCAGCAAACCATAGGGTCCCGGTGCATGCCGCAATAGTGCACTTTTAACAAAACTGGTGCAAATCTATCTGGGTTATCTGTTGCTTATTTATTACTTTTATGGGGGGGGGGGGGGGGGGGGGAGAGCCGGCGGCATATAATCTCGCGCGAATGACCCGGGCTTTATGCGCATTCAGAGGATTCACACACGAAATAAGGAGTGTCGACCGCGTGATTGCTCCTAACACCACTGGTAGTAGTAAATAGTACCATTGGTACAATTTACTACTACCCGAGGTGAACGGAACAATCACGCACGACCATCCCGCGCCTGTAATGGCGACAATTTGATTGTATCTCCTTGTATTTCCGCCGTTGTTTGTTTCTTTGTATGTTTGCGTGTGTCGAGGTATCGGGGGGTGGGGGGGGGGGAGAAGGAGTTAGTTTCCTGTTCAAGGTGGCGGACAAACTTTATTTTTTAGGGGAGGGGCAATAATGTATCTCAAAAGGCGGAAATCCGCTAAAAAGCAGGAGATATTAACCCCTGAATATTTCTTACAATTTAAAGAAGAAATTTGGAATTTTTGTTTTTGTTGTTGTTGTGGATCACCCTGTCTGTAGAAAATGTGTTGATAAACAAGAGAAAAACAAAGAAATAATGGAGGAAAATAAGGAAAAATTAGATCACCCCGTTCTGACACAGTAAAATGTTTGTCATACTCCGTATGACCATGAGAGTTCAACGGTTGTGCCAGAATAGTTGAGACGTCAATCTATTCTGGCACTACTCTTGAACCATCAAGGGCAACCTCCATCTTTTTGTACTGTTTCAAGAACTAATGGGGTTAACCTCATAACCGGCAGGACGCAAACAGCGTTTTTTTAAAATCACTACAAATTCAACGTCAACGAAACCCCAGTCGTCTAAGGAACATGGATACAAAGTAGTCTCAGCAAGAGGCAGAGATCCTCATGGCCCCCCGCAACTGCGGGGGCCATGAGGATCTCTGCCTCTTGCAGTTGTGTGGTGTTCTGGTGGTGAATTAATTAAGACTGAAAAGTACATTGAACACAGCGCGGCGTGAACAATCATTTTCGAAGAGGAAGAAGTCTAAAAAATAATCTCGCACGAACGCGCACTCCATGCGTTAATTCGTCCTGTTGAAATAGGGCTGTCGCTCTTCGGAGTGACGTCCCTGTTTCAGCAGGATGACGCTAATTGAATATAAAAAAAAAGTATACTCGGGTAATGCCCCTTCCGTCCGCTTTTAATATATAACATAAATCAGCCTGAGGGTTTAGACACAAATCCCCGCGTGCATTAAGGCCTCCTTGCAAAATAATTTACACCTTTCTTTCTCGGATACAGCGTTAGTTTATTAAAAATTGCCATTATTATCGTCGTCGTCATTGACATCATCGTTGTCATCATCATCTTTATCATCAGCGGCATTAAGTGTGTGTGCGGTCAATAGCGTTAATGTGTATGTTTACAATTATCAGCACTAGAAGTCCTCCATTCATCTTATCTATCTATCTTTCTATCTATATCCCGTAGTCTTGCCGACCGTTGGGGCACCACTGATGACTTGGCAACCAGCTCCCTCCATTCCTCTCTGTTCTCTGCCATTCTTAGCGTATCGCGCAGCTTCAGTCCTGTCCACTCTGAGATATTGTCCTCCCATCTTTTCCTCTGTTTTCCTCTCTTTCGTCCTCCTTGCACAGTGCCTTGCAGGGTCGTTTTGGCAAGCCCTGCTGAACGCGTGACATGCCCATACCATTCATAGAATTTCTAAAAACGTGGGTCGGGAACATGTCTCATTACTAATGTCTAAGTTCCGTTGAGCAACATCTTTATTTTAAATCATTTTCGCTTTCTGTCGACATATGCTTGCTATTTGTGGTTTTAAAAAAAAATCTGTGGGTTGGAAATGTGTCTGTTGTTCTGTAATTTTGCACCTAACGGCCACAGGCCGTTAGTTGCAAAATCACAGGACGGCACACGACAGACGCAAGCAGCTCTTTATGTATCGTTTATTTGTAGTATCCTGCTGGCAGCTCATTCCGGTTCTGGAAGTATAGAATTTACTGATTGCACTCGTTAGATTTAATGAATGTTTTTCTAACTGTTCGCCTCAAAACCAACATTTTGTTTCCGCTGACGTTTCATTCAAGTCGCAAATAAACACGTAAGTGTATTTTCTGAGGGGTGTGTGTGGGGGGGGAGGGTAAGGGGGGGGAGGGGGTGGGGGGCAGACAGTTCCTGTAATAAAGGTTCATTGGTTTCGGAATCGGTATAATCTGGTGGGGCTTTGTCGTTGATCAACAAAGAAAATCCCAACGAATACAAGAAACCGCTTAGACATTTTCAACACAATTTATTAACCCGTTTTACCCCAAAGCTCTACGGCAGAAGATGGATGGAGCATGATAATTCAAAGGTAGTGCCAGATTACTTTGGCGCCAAAAGGCGCAAAGCTAATCTGGCACTGCCCTTGAATAATCATGTTCCATCTATCTCTTGCAACTGGTACATGGTCGTTAGGTGACACCTCTAAAAATCTGAAAATGCACGCATGGGGTTAAATGGGTTAATGTTTTGAAAAATAGACGTCCAAACAATTACACAATATGCTCGATCTGTCTCTTGTCACATCTTCAGCTGCAACTGCTCAAAATGAAAAGATACATTCCAAATTGTGTACTTGTTTGTATGTCTACTTTCAAAAAAGTGTTGTAACACTAAATATGTATACATTGTGTTGTAATTGTCTTTTCTAAGCGTGTTTCAGTTTTCGTTGAGTTCTCCTATGAGTCTTCTGTCTCCAAAAATAGGCAGAACTTTCAAAAATAAAAGTTAAAGTTCGATCAGCTTTTGAGACACAGATGCGTGATACGACCTTGCGAAAGTTCACAAATACGTGCTGAGGCTGAGCCTTTTTTTTTTTTTTTTTTTCGGTCTTCATTACAGCTCGAACTGGTCTGTGATTTTGGGCCGTACGGAATGAGGCCGTAAGGTCCAAAATCACAGACCAGCACACGTACGTCGCACAGCATTAAGTAAGCCATGGATTGGTTTTCACCCCACCCAAGGGGGTTATATTTATGTTGGTTAAAATAACACTCGAAACAGGTTTTTCCTTTTTATATTGATCGCTACGAATGTACTTGTGGAAACTAGGGAACCAAAACGAGTGTCAAATGAAATCGTGTGTCTAAATCGCCTATTTCAGACGTAAGAGCTTCTGTCAGGGGGCTTCAGACGTGTCGGTTTCGCAGTCCTGTGGAAAATACTCGCACGTCAGAGTGTCGCTTTCTTTTTGTTTTGCTCCTACTATTTCTCGACCGCAGCCGCAACCGTACACCACCGACCTTTCAAGCAGACGTCTCGGTGTCGTTAAAACGAATTGTTATTGAGACAGATATCACCATTACTGAACAGTCGCTGCATTTAACTCTTTCGAGACGTGCCACATCCGGATTCGCGGCGTAAAGACGCGAATCCGGATGTGGCACGTCTCGAAAGGGTTAAAAGAACAACCGCTTCACTGCCAGCGATCACAACCTCTTCAAAGCAAGTGGTCGCAGATTCTGTTATTCAGTGAAATCTATGTGAATTCAACGATAGAGACCCCAGGTGTCCAAGGAAAAGGGATGCAAATTGGTGTCGGCAAGAGGCATAGGTCATAGGCAACTGCGGGGGCTCATGAGGATCTATGCTACTTGCAGTCGGATCGTGTTCCCCTACTATTGGCTGTTAAAAGGTTAATGAAATTGCTAAAATGCGTCACAGACTTAAAAACCCCATAACCGAGTTGCACCTGCCAGAAGAGCATACAGAAATAGCATCGAACCTAAATCAGAAACAAGACAAACATTACACGGAATTCAAACATTCCGCGGCGGAATCGTCAGCCTCCTTCAACTGCAAGTGGCGTATGTTCTCAGAAAGCCGTAGAGTCCGAAATAGCTCAGGCGATTAAGCGTTGGATAGAAGGCGAATGCTGGTAGCTGGACTCACCACCACGACCCAAAAGACGTGTTTTTTTTTTTAATAGCATGTCCGTTGAAAAGTCATGGTAAATCAAAATGGCACAGTTGCAGTGCACCTGAATTGATCAGTATTTACGTCGTACTCCATAGGCAATAACTGTCCCTGCCCCCCTATAACCCGCCCGTTAGGGACGTACATTATCACTTCCGCGAACCCCGAACCCCGAACTAACCAACGAATCGCAGGTGCCTCATACAGGCCAGGCCTTTCGCCAGTGACATCCACATTTAGAGGTACTTATCCGGTATTGTCGTTCAGTCACTCCATTTTGCGACAATGTGATTGGTCAGCACCTAACAATCGCAGGGGGGTTCAATGCCCCATTGCCTACCTCCTAGAACCATTGTAATTTTTAACCAGCTGGCCAATCCGCAGTTCTAGTATCGTGCACGAATCTATCCTAGGTCTTTTGTCTGAACGCTTAGACCAGGGCTGTCGGGTATAATACATCATAAATAAACGGAAAACGGAAAATGGTGGTAGCCGATAGGGAAATAAAAGAAATGTACCTTACTTCGGAATGACTCAAGCGGTGAGCACACTACACAAGTACTACAAAAATCTGTCGCAATTCAAAATTTTAACTCAGACAGCTCGAAACTTTCCATTGTGCTTGCCAACACGATAGCAAAGTCTGCTGCCACTCGTGCAGTAAGAGAGAAAGAGAAACAAAGAAACAAAGAAAATGTGACAGATCTATGACATTTCAGTTTTTGTTGAAAAGATTGAGTGATTGTTGAATGCGTGCATGAGCTCAGTACTTGCTGGCGAAAGATGCCAACAACACATGCTTCATGTACGAAATGAGACCGAACCGTATATCCAGTCGTTTGCCACGCAGTCCTGCGCTCAAAATTTAGAAGTTCTATCACTTGAACCCTTTGTGAGAAAAGTCCGCACTTCCTTGCTACAGATTCTGAAATTGTCACTGGCTGCTTAGAGGCAGCACCGCTGGTAAACGTTTGAAATTCCAGCGGCAAAGATCAAGTAAATTTGCACGACCGGGCATAGTAGCCTTTGCATAAAGAATCGCGTCCCCTGTGTATTTCCCAGAAATTTCAGTCTGACGTCAGAAATATTTGGCGTTTTACTCCTGACGTCAGACACACTTTCGAGGCTTCAAATAGTGTGTCATTTAGACTGAACGACAATGGCATCGAACCATCTGTGTTGGGTTATTTTTCGGGTTACATCGTGGTTCGTAGTCCTCTAAAGCTGATTATCAGACCTCCGCGCCTTCGGCGTGTCGGTCTGATAAACATCTGCATCGGACTACAAAAATACCACGATGAAACCCTCGAAGTAACCCAACACAGACGATTCAACGCCTAATTAACAATACGACTGCAACGAGGACGCGCACTGCAGTGACCGGTGGTGATCCAGCGAGACGGCACCTGAAGTCCTTAACGCATTACATCCTAAGCCTGATTTTTTTTTTTTTTTTTTTTTTACAATGAAGGCTGCATTACAGATTAGGAGATTGATCAATCATTTTAGTTCAAGGGTGGTGGCAGAATAGCTTGGCGCCTCAGGCGCCAAGCTATTCTGGCATCACCCTTGAACTATCATAGTCAAATTAATTTCAAGCAGAAGTGTATCAGGATGAAAGGGTTAAAGGAAGAAAAGGGGGCGCAACCTACTGCCTTTCGTTACTGTAAAGGGACTCAACCTACTGTCTTTGCTCTAATTCTGAGTTAGAAAACAGGTGCTATTGAGGTCAGCAAAAGGCATAGCTGCTCATGAGCCCCCGCAACTGCGGGGTCTCGTGAGGATCTGTGCCTCTTGCATTTGGATCGTCTTCGCCGTCTTTTGACAGCGCAGGGGCTTACACCTCTCGAGAAAAGGGCATTATGTCGTTATCCGCACTCTAACAATAAAGTTTTAGGTTCAGACGCGAGACACACTGTACGTTCACAGCTATTTTCTGACATCTTTGGGTACAACTGAATAGTATGCAATCACGCACTTCTTCCGAATTCCCATTAAATAACCATTTCTTTCAGAGCCAGGAGTCTATTTTAGGATGTACATCTGGCACAAGATGTGGTTTCAGTTTCATTGCTGCAACAGTCATTTTCTGACATCTTTACTTACAACTGAATAGTATGCACTTACGCACACCTTCAGAATTCACCTAAATAAACATTGATCTCAGAGCCAGAAGTCAGTATCTCTAGGATGTACTCGTAGGCCTACATCTGTCACAGGGTGCGATTCAGCACAGATTGTTCATTCATTCAGTTTCATTGTCACAACAGCCATTTTCTGATATCCTTAGTTATAAGGGAATAGTGTACACTCACGCACAAGATCTCACACACCTACAAAAAAGTAATGTCGCGAACCAGGTGTCTAGTTTTAGGACTGGCATCTGGCTCATTATACGATTTGATCACAACAGTATTCATTCATGCAGTTTCGAGGTTTCAATGTATCTTTATTAAAAAATGAAACAGCTAATTAATACTTTTACAACACTAGAAAGATCATTGAAAGTGCATTTTTTGTGAGTGATTATTTTCTCACGGAAGGATACACAGATCGGACGCGCGCAAGAGTCTGATACTTCAAAGGGTAAAGTAGATTCCTACGCAAAACGGCCGCGTCCTGGTGTGTGGCAGAAATCTGACAGCCAGCGAAGTAAACCTCTGCAGAGGAAAATCATGTATAAACATAAACACAGACGCAAATACATATATCTTTTGTAAGCCCTTAACTGCTACTGTGCACACGCACACACATACACACGCACGGACGCACACACACACACAATGAGACATTCAATTACAATATGCTCGGAGGCTCTCTTAAGGCCGGTTGTGCCCCGATTTTGAAGCCGATTCCGATCCGATTACGATCGGATGACGTCAATTATCCGATCCGGTCCCAATCGGCTGGGAATTGGGTGTCTAGAACCTGCTCTATTTTTCCGACCCGAATCGGCCCCGGTTGTAAGCTTCAACCAATCAGAGCGCGTCTCGCAAAGCACGTCGTTTCAGTTTGCAAATGGCGGAACACGCCTGTTGTGATCAGTACCACCGCCGTTGCTGATGTTTCGCACGCATCTTCCCGAATATGATGCAAAACTGCTGATAATGCAAGCACATCATCATCACTGTCAAAACTAGCAGCCATTTTGCAAAACAGGTACGACTTTGATCTTCGGTTCAAACCGGTCGGCTAAACAAGTAGGAAAATGTGTGGCAGTGCACAAGTTTTTTTTAGTCCGGCCCGATCACCTACCGATTCGAAACTGATCGGGAATCGGCCTCAAAACCGGGCATGTGTAGCGGGGCCTTTAGCCACCCCGTGAATAAAGTATTTCGCCAAGTTTCAAGCTTGCGTGTATAGAAATATCGGAGTTTCTCTTGTTTACATACATACGCGCGCACGCACACACACACACACACACACACACACGCACACGCACACACGCACACGCACACACACACACGCACACACATTCATACGCACGCACACACACACACACACACACACACATGCATACATATATACTAATGGTCAAAACTTAAGGGCCACCCCACTTTTTGTGTCATTGTTTATCGTCGCAAGTACGCTAATAAAATGCAATGTTCTTTCGATCCAATGGGTTAAAAGTTGACCTTAGACAGTCCACTGTACAGGGAACAATAGACAACAATTCATCAATTTCCACGAACGTGTTAAATGCACGTGAAACATCGTCAGTTTTTTTTTGTTGTTGTTGTTGTGAAAAGCTGTGCGATATTGGCAAGCTACCAAAGGCAGGCAGGTGGAAAAACTCGGTAAAGTTGCGATGCACGTGCTAAAGGGATCAGTCGTGAACACTGATCACCTCTGTTTCGCTACAAATACCGGTTCAGTAGGGACATAATTGTCACTTTCCTAACCTTGCCACCACGACGAAGCCTAACGCCAGTAGATCAAGGCCGGGCGCTAGCATGGCTGCAGGATGGAATTTCCGGACGAGAAGTTGGGAGACGTCTTGGGGTGGCCCATTCAGTGATCCAGAGGTTCCTGGCACGATTCCAAGAAACTGGAAGGGGAGAACGACGACCCTGCTCAGGACGCCCGCGCTGCACCAGCAGAAGGGAGGACAGATACCTTTGTGTGGCGGCTATGCGCGACTAAACTGTCACGTCAACCACTCTGCAACGTCAAATGATGCAAGTTGCAAACGTTAACGTCAGCAGAAGCACAGTCTGCCGACGTGTGTGCGAAATTGGCCTGGCTTCATGCAGAACAGCAGTGAGAATACCCCTCACTCCGTCTCATCGCTGAGCCCGGGTTGCCTGGTGTCGTCAACATGTGAGGTGGAACAGACTCCAGTGGACTCAGGTTCTGTTTACTGGTGAGTCACGGTTCACTGTCTCCTTCAACGACGGCAGGGTGAGGGTCTGGAGACGCCAGGGCGAGCGATTCACGGATGGATGCGTCCAAGAGGTGGATCGCTACGGAGGAGGCTCACTCATGATCTGGACAGGCTTCAGCAGGGAAGGCAGGACCCCCCCCTCCACGTCATCCGAGGCACCCTGACTGGACTGCGCTATCGGGACGAATTTGTGCAGCCCTTCATCCAGCCAGCTCTGCAAGCCATAGGTGACAATGCTGTTCTGCAGGACGACAACGCTCGACCTCATCGCGCACGTGTGGTGGATGAGTACCTTGAGCAATGGGGCATCATGAGGATGGAGTGGCCAGCTCGTTCACCTGAGAACCTCTGGGACGTGCTGGAGCAACGTGTAGCGAGCAACCACCCCCCAGCCACCTCAAGGCGTCCCCCAGCTGACTCAGTTCCTGCATCAAGAGTGGGAAGCGATCCCACAACATGTTCTCCGAACCCTGGTGAACTCTATGCGTCAACGCTGCATTGAATGCTTGGCTGAACACGGTGGGTACACTCGCTACTGACTGGACCAGTCTTGTGTGACTTTTCAAATGAGGGGTGGGTGAACATTCTAACGTACTGCTGTTGTTGCAATTGCTTGATTTACTCAAAACTTAAATGACATTGTTACTGAATAAATTAGCAAAGTACTGACTCCAAGTATTCTTACATTATTTGTGTGGTGTTGTCGGTGCGTCAGCGATAAAAAGTGGCCTTTAAGTTTTGACCATTAGTATATACATAAGCACATACGACGCTTCACGCCAAATGTACGTTCACCAGGGAAGTTAGCGTAACTAGACATGACGTAATTTGTATCTTGTTACTTCAATTGTCAGAGGTTTAGACCTGCCCGCCTTTGACATCATGAACATACTATTAAATTCGCCCCACCGCGACCCGTCCTAAAAAGTTCCTTCTATAAATAGAAGGGACTTTAAAAACTAGCAATTTATTCTTCTCCTTCTACTGCTCGATCTGCCGCGACTTCCGAATAGTGTTACTATCGATTTTCAGGGTCTGTCCTTAGCATCTGTGTACTTTGCACACCGAAGATCAGAAATGCTGATGTAGCCTGAGTGTCAATGTTCTTTAAGGCCCCGCCACACTTGCCGGTTGTGCCCCGATTTTGAAGCCGTCCAAAGAACATCGATACAATGTGGTGTCAGCAAGAGACACATACCCTCATGAGCCCCTGAAACTGCAGGGGCTCATGAGGATCAATGTCGTTTGTAGTTAGATCGTGTTCACTTTTTCTCGGTAGTTAAGGGGTTAAAACTTTATTTTTGCTCACCGCTTTAGCTTGTGGGAAAAAGGTCTTGAAACATCTCGAGTGAGATTCTCAGTATCACCTTAACACCTATGTGAAAATCCGATTTATTCAGGGAGTGAAAAAAAGAACTTATGATGCCATGGCGCTTCCGTGGCTATTGAAAATCAATACTTCTTGCAAGGGTCTGTTAGGTGTAACGATGATCTATGAACAGTGTTGAAAGGAACACAGCCCGGTGTTGCGGCACACTACTGCCTCCCTCAGTTTACCACGGCATGCGTACACTGACTACCGCCATCGATCTGATACGCATGCGTGGCAGGTCGTGGGAGATATCCAGTGTTGAGCTGCACGGCTGGGTGGCGCGATGCAAGTGTCGTATGCGTGTCGTACAGTAGGCGATGATACAAAGCCGGCGTAACGCGCTCGCTCCTGCCTTTTTCAGCAGTTCCCGCCAACGCCAAGACCTGTCGTCTGCTTGCCGAGGGAAGAGAACTGTTGTCTGCTAGCGAAGGAACTGGAAGAGCAGAAGCCGAGAGACTGGGAAAGCGAAGTAGCTTGGAATAGGCGAACAAAAAAGAGATAGATAGTGGGACTGGAAGTGTTGTAAGAGACAGCGGCAGATTTGAATAGTACTTACAAGAACGCTTACGGCACGCGAGAAAAAAAAAAAGAGGGAACTTGAAGAAACTTGTCAGATTTTGGCCGGAACGGACAGTAAAGAACGAAGGAGAGATAAAAAGTTACAATCGTCGGGATCAGCTTGAAGAAATAGAGCGACATAATTTTGGACCTGATTGCTGACACCCGGCCACTGCTTGTATTGTCTGCTTTGACTTGCCGCCACACATTCACGATCAATGGGACCTGTGAGAGCTCTCGTACAACGGTAGGATTAGTCGGTTGTTACTATATTTTATATGCAATTTAATTATGGTAGCGTTTCATTGACTATTCGACATTGTCAGTTATTTATGCTGCGTCTTACGGCAGAAATGCATAAAGTACTCTTTTTACTTACTTGTGTGTGTGTGTGTGTGTGTGGTGCGTGTGTGCGGTGTGTGTGTGTGTGTGTGTGTGTGTGTGTGTGTGTGTGTGTGTGTGTGTGTGTGTGTTTTGCTATCTTTTTTTGGTACAGATATTTATTTCCGTATTTCGCTGTTATCATTAACTAATTTTCTTTTTAGCTTTTTGCCATTTTCCGTTCTCTTTGTTCGTCATTGTCGTCTAGTTGTATTATCTTCTTTTTTTTTTCCTCCTTCTACTTCTTCATGTCATCTTTTCGTCTCTCTCGCTGATTTTTCTTGCTGTAGTTCCGCTAGCCTTTTCTTTAGGCTTCTGGCTGTCGGTAGTGCTTCTTATCGACGTGATGTCTGACTGTCGGTAGCGCTTTTTGTCGAAGCGATTCCTGCAGGACTTACATCGACAAAAAACGCTACCGACAGCCAAACAATTAACACGTTCTCGTCACTTTGATCTTTCTACAATCTCTTGGATGTGGGTTTCTTTATGCCGTATTCACGTCACATGACGTCTGCGTAGCAGTATTCGATAGTTGTTGTTTTTTTTTCCCCGGAGATGATTTATGTGTATTTTGTTGACACTGTGCTCTTTGATACACGATTAACCTGCTCATTGTCAGAAAATGCACCACCAACATGCAAGAGGCAAAGAGTCTCATTAGGCCCGGCAGATGTTGGGGCTCAAGATTTTCTTTGTATGGTTCTGGTCTCAATTTTTTTTTTTAAAACATATTCCTGAAACGGATGGCAACAATTGACGTTGACTTTGCCTAGGTTTCTAACACATACAGTGTGTGTTTGCTTTTTTTTTACTTTTTTTTTTTTTTCTTTTTTTTTTTTTTTTTTTTTGACGTGTAGAGGTTAACCGCTTCGTTGTGTTTCTGAAATCTGTCTGAAATCATTAGTCCCGAAACACCAGAGAAAGATATGGTTTCGACCATGATAGTTCAAGGGTGGTGCCAGAAAAGCTTGGCGCCCATAGGCGCCAAGCTATTCTGGTACCACCCTTGAACTATCATGGTCGATCTGTCTCATGAGTAGACACAAAGTAGGGTCAGCATAAATCCACATTAACCCCCGTAACTGCAGGGGCTCGTGGGGATCTGCACCTGTTGCATTTAGGTATTGCATGTCGTGCTCCGGCAACGAAGAAGGGGTTAATACCCAAGTTAACATTTCTATTTGTGTTCCGTGACTCGAAAAATGTCTGGCACTATCGAGCCCGTCAAATTATCCGATTTTAATGCAAATATATTAGTTCCAATTTGATAGTATGGCATTTGCGATAGACACGAATCGGAGCTTGATGATTGGACATAATCGACAGGTCATGACATTTTCCGAAGAAGCTGCTTACTTTGCATTTCAAATATTAATCGATGATGTTCCAATCACACAATCGGCTTTGTCTGCCCCACGATCCATTATACAAACTTTGTAATTCCCTCCCCCCCCCCCTCCCAACCCCACCCCAACCCCCTTCCCAGTACAAGTTTTGCGGTTACGTTTCGCTCGATAATGTATGAATCATCACTTTTCCAAAGCTGGTAGGAATATCCGTTCAGTCAGCAAGAGACGTGAATGCACATGAGCCCCTGCATCTGTGACCTGTTGCACGCGGTCCGTCTGCGACGCCTCAAACTGATGGTGTTATGTAGAGAATAACTTGCGACTGAAACGTGCCGTAATCCGAAAAGTCAGTTCACCCCTTCAACGCCGAGAAAATGTGAACAAATATCCAAATGCAAGAGACATAGATCCTCATGAGCTCTTGTGTCCATGTTTCGGCACAGTGATCGGGTTAATGAGAGAATTTCTTAAAACGTGGGCATTGTCTTAGACAAGCTTCCCAGCACGCAATGGCCATCGAGCCGCAGTCGGCCGCAGTGGGCCCGCGCACAGTTGTTGATAGCTTCTTGCGTGCTGGATTGGCGCTCGGCACGGTTAAAGCAATTCACACCTTACAAAGCTCAGTTTGACTGACTTCTTTCCTGAGAAATCGCTGCCTGCAAAGGGCAAGAGGTCCCTTTTGTGAAAATCGAGATTTTCATTGTATTACAACGATATTCTCGCATTTTACAAAAATAGACTTACACTGTCTTTGTCCTACGGCTGATCACCACACGCTTTCTTCTTCTTCTTCTTCTCTCTCTCTCTCTCTCTCTCTCTCTCTCTCTCTCTCTCTCTCTCTCTCTCTCTCTCCCTCCACGGAGAGGACCCCTTTTTCTCAGACATCTGCGCATTTTGTATCCAAGACATAATGTTTGTTTGACATTTGTGGTTGTCTGGGCCGCCAATAGTTCCGTGACTTCGATTCACCCCGGAAGGTGGGATAATTACATTTCTTCGCTGTCTCTTAAAGCGATCTTCTCCATGGCAGGCTTCGATTGCTTAAATCCGCCGATGCAACGTCCGGGTTATTGATGGTGTCTTTGCTCAGCTATGACTTTTCTACCCCTCTTTTCACAATACATTTGAGTTTGAAAACGTAAAAGACCTTTTCCACTGCTTTTGAGCGCAACGAAAGAAAATCTCCTGTGTGCAAGGGAGAAGACGACCAGAAAAGTTTTCCACTTCCCATTCAAACTTCATGATTTAAGTCACTTAGTCCTTTTGTCCAGCATTATTTAAGACATAATAAGACATTTATAAAGGAGCTATTGCAAACCATTATCACTTTATTGCCTGTTGTAGGTCGCTTTAACACGTCATCCCGTGATTGCCGTCAGCCTCATTGTCATAAAAAGTTGGTGGCTCAATTTGTGTGTGTTCGATTTCATTCTTCAGTTGTTTTTTATATGATAATTGTTTTATTAAAGGGTACACAGTTTAAAAACTGTCATAGCAAAATCCATATTCAAATTTATACTTGTCGGCAATACTCATGTTGCAAATCAATCAATCAATCAAGAACGAGCAGTCTGCCAGGCAATCCTATCAGTTCCGTCGCAATTTGTTCAGCTTTACAGAACATTTTTTGTATCCTTGCTGTTCGAACGAGCCACTAGACTCCCATGCAGTGCCCAGATGTTCTTTGTAGACTTAACGTTTTAAGTAGCACAATACTGCATTTACGAGCAAATGTCGGCCATCTGCGAAATGCATGGATGACGCGTGGACGCATGATCCCAGGAAACAAAAGTGCATCTGCACTAACAGCAAAAGGTCTTCGGGCCGACGGCGGCCGCAGTTGGCCCGCGCACAGCAGCTGTGCGCGGGCCAACTGCGGCCGCCGTCGGCCCGAGGACCTTTACTCACTGGGTGCGGCTAGCGTGGGCACCGTGAACTTTTCCCCATATCCTTAGCCACATGCTGCCTCAACTCACGTAACGTGCGCTCCTCAGACACCTTCAGCCCCTTCACTGCCGAGAAAAAACTAATGTACACCACCTATGTACAAGAGGGATAGATCCCCATGAGCCACCGCAACCGCGGGGGCTCATGTGGATCTATGCCTCTTGCTGACTCCCAATTTGTATCAATGTACCTTAGACGGTTCGGGTTCTTTTGCGTTGAATTAACTCTTTCTACCCCAACACCGAAATCCTTCAATTTTGCTATTGTCCTCTGAAGACTGCATTGCAGTGCAGGACACAGATCGACCATGGTAGTTCAAGGGTGATGCCAGAATAGCTTGGCGCCCATGGGCGCCAAGCTATTCTGGCATCACCCTTGAACTATTATGGTCGATCCTTATCTTGCTGTGGTGTGTCTGGGGTAGAATGAGTTAAGGAAGAATTCAGAAACGCAATCCGCGTCCACTCGCTGTTGTACAAGGTTGTGGGGTGTAGGAGGCACGGGGCGTCTCGTGTTCGACTGTACGGGCAAATTAAGTACACGAGGCAGGGTAAATGTATTCCATTGATTAACTAATGAGACTGGCTGTGAGGTGTTAGATGGCTAATGAAGGTAGCCTAGTGGTCGTGACGAGCCGCATACGATTACACGGCGAATAAAGGCAGCGGTTGTGATTGAATCATTATCCATTCCCCACGACTTACTTGACTCCTGGTTGAGCATCGAGGGTTTCCAGTGTCATCTTCTATCTACTCCTGTCTTTCGTTTTCTTCTTGGTGGTTTTAATTCCCACAATTAAAATATTAGCACTTTAAAATAAAATCATATTTTGAAATAAAGTCATTCTTTAGAATAAACAAGTCACATTTCATTCATACTTAAGAATAAATTAGTCATACTTTTGTCTCATATTTTAGAATAAAAGAGTCACGCTTTAGAAAAGAAGATTCATATTTTAAAATGGAAGAGTCATATTTTAGTCATACTTTAGAATAAAAGAGTCATACTTTAGCATACAAAAATCATACTTAGAAGAAAAAAGTAGTCATATTTAGCCATACATTAGAATAAAATATTTTAAATTTTAGAATAAAAGTCATATTTTAGATAAAAATCATATTTTAGTCATACTTTAAAATAAAAGAGTCAAAGTTTAGTCATGCTTTAGAATAAATAGTCAAATTTTACAATAACAGAGTCATACTTTAGAATAAAAGTCATATTTTAGTCACACTTTATAATAAAAGAGTCATACTTTAGAATAAAAGTGTCATACTTTAACATAAAAGAGTCATACTTTAGAATAAAAGAGTCATATTTTAGTCGTACTTTCGAATAAGAGAGTCATACCTTAGTCATACTTTAAAATAAAGAGCCGGAGCCATACTTTAGGTTGTATGCGTTTTACCGACCTTACTGATCCCCATCACTACCGAGAAAAAGTAAACGCAATCCAACTTCACGAGACATTGACCTTCATGAGTCCCGCAGTTGCGGGGGCTCATGACGGTCTATGCCTCTTGCTGACACTACTTTGTATCCAGGTGGGAACTCTTTTGACGTTGATATAGCAAAGACTCCGTACAGTGACAGTAAAGGGCTTATGGAGGGAATCATCAGGTTTGTGTATTCCGTGCACTCACTGTTGCACTTAGTACCGTCGAGACTATATTTAATTTCTTGAGAGAATGCAATATTTTTAACAAGATCTGAGCATTCATAGCCTATGTGAATTTCTTTCTTTTGCCCTTTTTGAGAGTCTGTAGACGTTTCTTTTAACGACTTGTGCGACATTTTAGCCTGTCATATTTTTAAGCTATATTTCCATCTTGTCTTACGACCTTGCTTTTAGTCTGGCTGACCAGATTTTTACCCATCCCGCCGTGAGATGGCCTTAGTCGCCTGCTCGGCGTTAAACCCAAATAACTAACTAACGAGACTATATGCCATTAATTTAGTTCATGCGCACATTTGTGATGGCTTCATTATGTGAGATGAATGTACCCAGTGCGCAGAGAGTCAGGACTTGGACCGATGTCGGCTTGCAGACATTTTGCGCACTGGCTTCAGTTGTACGTACGCCGTGTCGTATGCTACAACGTGCTTGCGTCGTCACCGCTGTGGTACAGTCAGCTATACTTACGTAACTAGTTTAGCCCCGACGCACTACAGCAGGAGATTATCTACCATGATAATTCAAGGGTAATGGCGCCAAGCTAATCTGGCACTACCCTTGAATTATCATGGTCGATCCATCTCCTACAACTAGTATATAGTTGTTGGGTAACACCTCCAAAATTTGGGAAAAATGATGCCGTGATGTTAAATGGGTTAATGCTTTATGGACTTATCTTTGAGCCCCACGGTAAATCTGCCCCAGGAAGTCACACAAATGGGCTTTTTGTCTTTTGCCTTCCGGGAACAGAAACAGCCCCTTATCCCACTGTCGGCGAGGTTTCCTTTTATCTGTACACACGCCTTTTCTGCGTGGTAATCACCAGAGTACAGTTTGTGTCACCTATGTTTTATATGACATCAAAAATTCTTTATCGTGTTCCACGACCATGCCATACGTTTCGGGATTGTGTGACCATATTGCCTAGACTAGGGCCATGCTAGACGCAAATTTGAAACGGCATGCAGCGGAACGCGGTAATGCAATTGTTCACGTCACATTGCAACTCGATAAATAATTGCTGACGTCACAGCTGACGTCATCAAACCGTCATGACATAAAACGGGGATAAACACGTTAACCATGGATGGTGGTGATTTACGAGCTCCTCGGCAGAAATAATAAATAATAATAATTACGGTATTTATAATGCGCTTATCTTATAATAATTATAACTCTAAGCGCGCACTCACAACTCGCGCACGCATGCGCACGCTTTAGACAACGACTCGCGTAGAACCTCGTAACCAGAACTCGTGTGTCAAAAGTAAGTCTCGGCTTGTAAATTACCAGCATCCACGGTTAAACATAAACATACAGTATGGCCTTCTTAGCGTTTGAGCGTGCCGTGCACGTTACATAATAAAAACTCCGCTAGAAATCCTCAAAACACTTTTCTTTTATCACAAGCAAGTTTTGCAGCCTACATGATGTAGTCTGCGGAACTTTCTTGTAATGTAAAAAAAACATTTTCTGGATATATAGTTGATTGTAAATCACGAAAAGGTAATAAGATTGCAAATTGTCTGACCCCGGCAACGTTTTATTGCTATTTTATTCGAGAGTGCATGTAAGGGATCTAAGACAGAGTGGTTTCGCAGCTGCGCGTGCGTCATGAAAGTATGCATCATCATAAATCACGGAAAATGACTTCGTCATCTTGTAATGCTTGGCGGAGATCCCCCCCCACCACCCACACACACACCCACCACCACCCCCACCCCACCCCCCCCCCTCTCTCTCTCTCTCTCTCTCTCTCTCTCTCTCTCTCTCTCTCTCTCTCTCTCTCTCTCTCTCTCTCTCTCTCTCTCTCTTAACCGTAATGAGGGTAAATTAATTATACAATTAGGCACCTAACCGCGAACATTGTGTCAACACTCTCCCTCTAGATTGATATCGATTTTGCTCCAAATCACAGGAACAAGCGTCTGCAGGACAACCGGATCCTCGAGAGCCCCCGAGTGCCATCCATTCTGCAAGAGTCTTAGATGCTCATGTGCTCCCGCACCCTGAGGGTGCGGGGGCTCATGAGTAGCTAAGACTCTTGCTTCCAATAAAGGCTCTTCAAATTTGACCCTATGTCGTCCCGCGTTCACTTTTCAAGGCATAAAAATGCACTGACACGAGCCCCAGAACACAGAACTTCATGAGCCTTTTCGGCCTGCGGAGCATCATAAGGGTCAAAACCTGTTGCCAGAGCTCCCTAAATCAGTCTGGTCTTACTGTTCCTTCGGACGGTTAATTTAAATCAAAGGCTCAGACCTGTTGACCAAGTCAGCGACAGCGTACAAGCTTGACACGAAGCAGCATGGTTGATTTGTTCGGCTCTAAAGAAACACATAACATAGTAATTGTTAAATCGGACGATACAGAGTATGTCAGCCGTTTTGCTTATTAATAGTATGTCGTATTACTAAAAATAAAAACAGAACAACAACCAAACGTTCCCTTGATACCACCTCCGCTGGACACCGTGAGATGGCCTTAGTCACCTTCCCTAATAGCTGACTAACCATCTTCGTCAAAGTCAATTTGTGTGACCCCTTCATTGGCACAGGACGCATATTTTGATTCTGAAATCTGTTTTCATTCAACGACCAAAACCCACAACCGTCCTACAAAAATGGATACAAATTGGTCTAGCAAGAGACCGTGACATGGATCCTAAGTGGACGCAAAATGTGTTTCTGAAATCATTGTAAACGCAGTGTCAAAGATCTTCAGCCGTCAAAGAAGCATGGATACAAAGTGGTTTCAGCAGGAGGTATAGACCTTTATGAGTCCCAGTAGCTGCAGGGGCTAATGAAGATCTATACCTCTTGCAACAGGGTAGTGTTCCTCGGCAGCGAAAGGGTTGATAAATTATTAATAATAATAATAATAATAATAATAATAATAATAATAATAATAATAATAATAATAAGCGCATTAAATAGGCGCTTTATCCCAATTGAAAATCGGCTCAAAGCGCCGCCGCGAACTGAACCCAACAAGCACGCTCACGTGAAACACGCGCATTCACTCACACACTGTACATAAACACAGAACATTCACGTGGTGCTAAGGGCAAGCTCAAGCGAGCTACTGTAGTTTTTGGAAATTCAAAGTCGTTTGTATTTGAAATTTGATTAAGTGGGCTGAAACTGATACCAAACTGGAGGGGGAGGAAGAGCCGGAGTACCCGGAGAAAGAACCCCCGACGGTCCGCCCGAATTAATGGTGACACTTACTAGAGGAGAAAAATCCGACGCCGGAACCCGTAATCGAACCTCGCACCTTTAGCATTGGTGGCAGGCGCCTTAACCACTGCGCCACGGACCGCAGTAGGCTGTCTTTTCTAAGCGTGTTTCTGTCTTTGTTGGTTGTTCTCTATCGAGGAGATGATTACACATTTAGCCCTTTCATCCTGATGCACTACTGTTTGAAATTGATTTGACAATGATAGTTCAAGGGTGGTGCCAGAATAGCTTGGTGCCTGAGGCACCACCCTTGAACTAAAATGGTTGATTTATCTTCTAATCTGTAATGTAGCCTTTATAGTACAATAGGCAGATTTAAACAAATTAGCCTCATGATCTAATGGGTTAACTGGCAGCGAAGAAAAGTGATCAATCAATCTGATTTAAAAGTACATTGTTTGGCTTCTACTGCTACTGACGGTGCGTGCTGGTGACAATACCGCTCGGCGGAAATGACGTAACTACCATTTTCTCTGCCATCTAGTATAGTGTTTATTTTAGACTCGTGTAATGAGCATTACATGGTCTCGGCGTGTTTCCAAGGAATGGGTGGTCTCACAACTTGAATCCGCAATAAATGAAATTGTTGTCTTTGTAAAACAACAATTTCTAGACAAAAGGTGAGGCTTGGGGTCCTGAGGGAGGGGAGGGGGTCGGGGGTGTGCTGGAGATTCCAGGGTCCTGCGGGAAATCCCCCCTCAAGATTTGCGGGTGCGTTTGAAAGCTGAACGCGTCTGCACTAGACAGTGACATCAAAGCAGCTGAGTCGACAACCATTGATAATTTAAATGACTGCTCGCGAGAACTCAGCCGGCTGATCGGTTCCAATGATCAGTTAGATCTCTCGCCTCAATTAACCGTCTGGTCCTGACGGCTGTAATGGGGTAGAAGAGTAGAGGCGATAATTTAAAGCAAAACGGGTCCTCTTCGTCATCTGTGCCGTGAATGAATTTGGGCTGAGTGATACGAGAGAGAATTGAGCCCTTCGAGAGGGCTTGAGCCTTGCGCGAACCATTCAGCAAGAAGAACCTCTCGTGCAGGTACATCTTGTTCAACATACAGTTTGGATTGTGCTGGCTTAAAGAGCGCCGAACATACTATGACTTAATGAACTGAGCCCTCGCTTTTTCTGAGAGGTCAAAATTCATCATTGCGAATGTCTAAATTACTTAGTCACTCTGCGACGGATGTTGTTTAAGTACGGCGTAAAAGACAGGATTGGGTTCACAGAAAGTTCAGTTTTCCGCTGGTGAATTTCGTAGTATGCTCAGCGCGTTGACGTTGGCTGCTACTACTGACGATACCGCTCGAATTACGCGTTTTTTTCCGCCGAGGGGTTTCGTCAGTAGTAATCAAGAATGAGTCGGTCTCAAACAGCCTATATTTCTTCACAGATGAACATTCCTTGCTTCTAAAAATCACATGCAGGCGATTTCGTTTTACTCCGAAGCAGCTGTCGACGATCACTGAGTGAAAATCAGATTTTACCGGCGGCTCGCTCTGCTTAACGACTGATCTGCGCAGTGCCAGCTTAGCTGCCCGGGTCCACACTCTTTCAAGTAACTCCTTTTAGGCATGCCGCATCCGGATAGGCGGCAAAAGCCACTTATCCGATTAAAGCACGTCTCGAATGTGTATCAGGTCTAATGGCGCGCGTCAGGACGCCAAGCCCTGCGGTGTAAGTTCTCAAAATTGGGTGTTGTCTTCTGAAGACTACAAGG
Organism: Semisulcospira habei; assembly: GCA_036245525.1. NCBI lineage: Eukaryota > Metazoa > Mollusca > Gastropoda > Semisulcospiridae > Semisulcospira > Semisulcospira habei. The sequence goes on along the minus strand of BTPG01000006.1, from coordinate 170,209,289 downwards.
CAACAGCAGGTGGTGCCAGACTAGCTTGATGCTTGTTGTGAATGTATCCCGGTTAACCTTTTGACTGTCGGTAGCGCTTTTTGTCGCGTTGATTCCCGCAGGAATCATCGCGACCAAGCGTACCGAAAGACAAAGGGTTAAACTTACGTACCAATCAATTGCGAATTTGACCTTCTATGCTGATCGAAGCGATTGCATCTCTTGGCTTGACTTCGCGAACGAAGATTCTATAGGGCTTGCCCACGTCGTCTGCAGGCATTTTCGTGGCTGCGGAGGCCAATCCGGGACAGGCAGATTTGACCGCAGTGGCTGCAGGGGAAGGTCTGGTCAGGGTTCTGAGTTACGACAACTCTGTTTTTTCTTCTGAGCCGCTTGTCCTTAAGGTTAGCTCTGCGAGAGTCCTCAAAGGAGACGGCTGCCTTGTGAATGGTGGAGCGCCAGGTGTCACGGTCCGCAGCAAGCGAAGACCACTGGCGGTGGTCGATTTGGCAGGCACTAAGTGACTTCTTGAGACCGTCTTTGTATCTCTTCTTTGGTGCCCCTCTGTCTCGGTGTCCAGTGGCAAGCTCGCCGAACAGAGTGATCTTGGGTAGGCGATGATCCTCCATCCTGGAGACGTGCCCCGCCCAGCGAAGCTGTGTCCGCAGCAGCAAAGCCTCGATGCTCACAGTTTCCGCCTGTTCAAGGACCTCGACGTTGGTGACATAGTCACTCCAGTGAATGCTGAGGATGGTACGCAGGCAGCGCTGGTGAAAGCGTTCGAGGAGTCGTAGCTGGCTGCGGTAGAGGGCCCAGGACTCGGAACCGTACAGCAGGGTGGTGAGGACGACAGCTCTGTACACGCTGATCTTGGTGCCTTTTTTCAGCTGTTGATTGTGCCACACCCGCTTGAATAGTCGCCCGAAAGCACTGTTTGCTTTTGCCAGCCTGTTGTCCAGCTCCTTGTCCAGCTTGGCGTCTGACGTGATGATGCAGCCAAGGTAGGTAAACTGGTGTACAGATTTCAGTTCGGACTCGCCGATGGTGATGTGGGGAGGGCGATGCTCTTCCTTGGGTGCCGGCTGATGAAGGACCTCTGTCTTTTTCAGACTGACCTCAAGTCCAAAGAGCTGGGCAGCATCTGCGAAGCAGGACGTAATGCGCTGCAAGGCTCTCTCTGTGTGTGCAACGAGGGCAGCGTCATCAGCGAAGAGCAGCTCACGAATCAGTTGGTCTAGGGTTTTCGTGTGGGCCTGCAGTCGTCTGAGGTTGAACAAGCTGCCATCGAGACGATACCTGATGTACACTGCGTCGTCATCGTCGAGGTCCACTGTGGCCTGCTTCAACATCATGCTGAAGAAGATGGTGAAGAGGGTCGGTGCCAGCACGCAGCCTTGCTTCACGCCGTTGCGAATGGGGAATGGTTCTGAGAGGTCACTGTTTAGTCTGACCTGGCCTTGCTGGTCCTCGTGGAGCTGGACGATCATGTTGAGGAACTTTGGGGGACAACCTAGTCGCTCCAGGATCTGCCACATACCTTGCCTGCTCACAGTGTCAAACGCTTTTGTTAGGTCGACAAACGTTACGTACAGCCCTTTGTTCTGCTCGCGGCACTTCTCCTGAAGCTGTCTCAGCACAAAGACCATGTCGGTGGTACTCCTGTTGGCTCTGAAGCCACACTGGCCCTCTGGGAGGTGGTCTTCAGCGATGGCAGGTACCAGCCGATTCAGGAGCAACCTTGCGATAATTTTCCCGGCAATGGACAGCAGGGTAATTCCACGATAATTAGAGCAGGCAGACTTCTCTCCTTTGTTCTTGTACAGGGTGATGATGACTGCATCACGGAGATCCTTTGGTAGTGTTCCTTCCTCCCAGCAGCAGAGAAAGAGGTCATGGAGCTTGTTGTGCAGTGCTGTGCCTCCATGTTTCCAGATCTCTGGCGGTATTCCATCAATGCCTGCTGCTTTGCCACTCTTGAGCTGGTGGATGGCTGTGAGGGTCTCTTCGGCGGTGGGCGGTTCGTCCAATTCAACCTTTAGTGGAAGGTGTGGGATTTGGAGGATGACTGTTTCTTGAACAGTGCGTTCAGCGCCGAAGAGGTCCTGAAAGTATTCCGATCAGCGGTTCAAGATGGAGGTATTATCTGTGAGGAGTGCCTGTCCATCAGCGCTTCGCAGGGGACTTTGTACCAGGTGCCTAGGGCCATACACTGCTTTCAGTGCTTCGTAGAAGCCCCTGTAGTCACCGTTGTCAGCGCAGAGCTGGGTCCTCTGTGCGAGTCTTGACCACAACTCGTTCTGGAGTTCTCTAAGCTTGAGCTGGAGACTGCTGCAGATGAGGCGGAAGGCAGACTTCTTCACAGGGCAGGAAGGCTGGGCTAGGTGGGCCTGGTGGGCGGCTCTTTTTTTTTTGCTAAAAGTTCCTGGATCTCTACGTCGTTTTCGTCAAACCAGTCTTTGTTCCTCTTTCTAGCAAAGCCCAAGACTTCCACAGAGGATTTTACAACAGCAGTTTTCAGTTGTTCCCAGAGTGTTTCAGGGGAGGAGTCTCCTGGATCAACTGTGTCTTTGGAAGCGATTGCATAGTGGTAGGAGATTTGTGCTCTCTCTCTCTCTCTCTCTCTCTCTCTCTCTCTCTCTCTCTCTCTCTCTCTCTCTCTCTCTCTCTCTCTCTCTCTCTCTCTCTCTCTCTCTCTCTCTCTCTCTCTCTCTCTCTCTCTCTCTCTCTTTTTAGCCTTATTTAGCCAAGGTTAGGTTGCCATTAATTTATTCATTATTCTCTTTGCATCATGATATTATGATATCTGCATGTGATAATAGCATCATAATGTAAACAATACCACCAAGCATACTGAACTGAATATTCTCTACCTTCTGTGCTAAGACCTCTGCTTCAAGTGAATCGCGAACATTGGCCAAACTGATCGACTGGCCCTGCAGTTTATCTCCTCCTACTGTAATGTGGTATGTGATTAAGAGGACAGAGTGACCTTCCCACAAGAAAGGTAAAGACTGCGTGTACTTCTAAACCTAATTTGTAGATCAGTTGTGTAATCGCTGTTGTTAGTGCTGCTGTTGTTGGACGCGTTTGATGCGTGATTGTCAGTAACCCCTTAACTTCCAGAAAACAAATTGCAAAAGGCATAGATCCACATGAGCCCCCGTAGTTGCGGGGGCTCATGTGGATCTATGCCTTTTGCTGACTTCACTTAGTACCCATGTTCCATGGACGGGTAGTGTTCTGTGCATGCGGCGTTGAAGTAACAAAGATTTTAGAAACAGCATCTACGATCATAGGAAGTGAAGTAGTAAATTTCAAAGTGGTGATAGTCCAGGCGAATTTCATATTCCACCATTAGCTGACGGCAGGGCATTATGTTTCGGTGATTCCTGCAGAAATCACCGCGACAAAAAGCGCTACCGACATCCCAAAGTATTGACGGGTGCTGTTTGTGAAGTTGTTTTTGTCCGCCTTGGTTGACACAAACTTGTTTAGTCTGTGTGGCTGCACAACGGCGTATTTTGGAATCGTAAAATCACTGCCGTACCATCTTCGTCTGTGACTGTGCGTGGGACTCCTCTGTCTTCATGTGGTGTTTGTGTGACGTATATGCCTTGAAATCACTTGCTGAAACCTCCATGACCTACTCTGTCGGGGGGGGACAGCGTCAAGATGCGCTTCTCCCTGACGGCAAGAGGTATTGATTCTCATGAGCCCTTGCGGCTGCAAGGGCTCATGACAATCAATACCTCTTGCTGACGGGAGCTTCTGTTTTGTGGGATACTTCATGTCATGTGCATTTGACGTATGCCTCAGAAAAGAAGTCACTAGCTGAAACCTTCATGACTTCCTCTGTGTTGTGGTGTTCTCTGAGGGCGAACAACATGGATTCTCATGAGCTCCGTTGCTTTCAGGTACTAACGAGAACCTGAAGGTATGCGAGCTCATGAAAATCCACGGCTCTCGCAGATGACAGGTCATGTTTCGACGGATGTCTTGAAGTCATGCGCATTAATTTTGACAAAGAACACTCTCCGGCTTTGTTACGACCAAACGTATACGGTTTTGGTCCAGCTGGAGCTTGGAGAACACTGTCCTGTGAAGGCAAACGACAAGAAGTCCATTATTGTGAAAAGCGAGATTTTCACTGTAATAAATGAAATTGTTGCATTTCACACAAAAAACGACTTGCTGTTTTTTGCGTTCCTAGGACATCATAAATTCTTTCAGTCTTCAGGGACGCAGAAAGATTTCCAGGGTAGCTATATATGGTCCAATTCGAAGAAAATCAAAGTGGGAGGAGGGGGGTGAGGTGGATGGGAACAAACAAGACATGAATGATATATACCGAGTAGAAGCATCGTGTCCAGTATGCCCGATATACACATGCACATAACGTATCACTCTTTGCGCCTCTTTTTGTGCAGATAAGTGACTGCGAGGTTCTTTGTGATTGTGACAAGTTCTACTGAGCAATTGCACAATTCGAGTCAGTTGCATGTGCGCTTTACTCCTGCGCAAAGCACTAAATAAGGTGCTCCTATATGTGCGAGTCAGTCCAGGTATATACAGGGGCGGATCTCGAGAGGAAGGGGGGTCCAACTTTTTGTTTGGGACCTTCCACCTCATACAAATGGCCTGCCCGACGCTAGACCTTGGGAAAGCGGCGGGGAGGGGGTGGGGGGGAGAGAGAGAGAGAGAGAAAAAAAAGGCGCATGCGTGTTAAGACTCTCACCATTCGCCAAAATTTAAAACAACGGGGGATAGGGGGGGTCCAACCCTCCCCCCCCCCCCAAAAAAAAAGGGACTTTGTTATAGCATTTTAAAGAATTTTGGGTCGGGGTGGGGGGGGGGGGCGGTTCGGAACCCCTAGAACCCCACCCCCCACTCCCCACCCCCAAGACATATTGATCTGCCCCTATGTCTTTACCTGGGCGTTCATAGATTGTTCATGAAATTATTCCGTGCCCAAGTGATTTCTGTTTCCTAAACGGCCCACCGCATTTCATCCTGTTAACAGAGGGCCATTAGACCTTCGTCGACGAAGTGGGGGGGGGGGGGGGGGGGGGATATGAGAAACACACTTAAAAAGAAAGGGCAAGTACAAACACAGTTGTGAGAAAATTTCTTTGAATATTACGTTTGGCGGTCACCCTTTTACTCTGGATCCTGTTTTAACAGGATGACCGCATAATTTATTCTTCCGATTCTGAATTTGATTCCGGTAACTAAGCCGACTTGACACTAAGCACTACCTACAAGGCGCCGAATGGAATTGTAGTGACAGTCTTTAAGCAGACCTTGTGTTATTCTTGAGCTAGGTCATTCGGCCTCTCTCGCAGGTAATACTATTCGTGCAAGGTAAAACGTAGCTGACTACACATAACCATGAAGTGTCCGCCGCGTGTCTTTCAGCGTTTCACCCTGACCATGTGACGCAGGTTCACCCGCTGAGCAAAAGGGTCCCCGGGCCAGAATCGAACTGGATTGGCACGCGCCTGACGACCGTGCGCGGACCAACGTTGGTCCCAGGACATTTTACTTTCTGCGGGCTTGGTAGTACCGGGCACTGTAAATAGTGACTAACATGGACCCCCGTCTGTTTTATCCCCTGAGCCGAGGCAATGACCTGGTGCAACCACCATAAACCTAAACATAACCCCTGGGCCAGGCATGGAATACATGCATCGTGCCTGCAGGCCTCAGTAGAAGCAGAATTAGTGGGCGGCAGATCTGACTGAAATAGCACTAGCAGCGGAGCTGACTCTTTAGTTCAAGGCGTGTAGCATCAGTAGCTGCGGAAGTGTCGTATAGCGTTGCCGCCGGCAACGTACGACACCTTTGTAGCTATTGATTCACGGTGGGGTGCTTTGAACGATGTAAAGGGTGACTAACTCGCATGCCAACCAACAGCACCGATGCACTGTTGCTGGGGCCTCAGTGGCTGACGGGTTATGGAGAACTGGACAAAAAGATAGCTATAAGCGTCCGAATTTAACGTTGTCTTTTGTTCAACCGAAAATAACCCCTTGAAATCTAATGAACGAAATGGTAATACACCGACAAGCACACAGCAGCTTTCACGGGGGATATACATGTCTGCTATATTTGTATCAAAACAGGCAAGTTATGGCGGGATTCGACGGAACACGCCGAAAAACATGACGCAACAAAATAATAATAATAATAATAATGAGTACTTATATAGCGCCTAACATCAGATTAGAGCTCTAGGCGCTTAACAAAAACTAATTGTACAAAAATAACTAATTACAAAAAAAGCGATTTACAAAAAGTACTAAAACAAAATACAACGCACTCTGTAAATAAGCTATAAAGTCACCATTCAAAAGTGCATCGCTTATGGGCTCATACTCGCATTCACGCACGCGCGCACACACACACACACACACACACACACACACACACACACACACACACACACACACACACACATACACACACACAATCACACACACACATACACACACACACACGCACACACACCTTTATCCACTCATGCCAAAATGACCCAGGGACACTGGGGTAAAATGACTCTCACTCGAGATCGAGATAGGGTCACTTTGGCGTAAAATAACTCTTACTCGACAGCGACCCAGGTAATTTTTACGAAATATAACTCTCACTCGAGATCGAGACAGGGTCACTTTAAAGGCCCACTACCGCCACAACAGTTCAAATATACACTTCTGTAACAGATGGTTACGAAACGCTACACACAGGTCTAGTTGTGGTTCATTGTTTACTTTTGTGTGAAACTGTTGTTTTGTTTGTGATAGTGTTCAATGGTAGTTTTTAGCTTAATGGTAGTAACGGCAAGTTTGAAAATTGGTCCTGTTACCAAATACTTCTACCGTTATAAAATAAAGGTTCATTGTCATTGTCATTTAGACACAGGAGAATCATGTTCAGCACACGCGATCTTTGTATCTGACGCCGCTCCGTTCTAAAAATACAACGCTTTCAGTACGAGAAACAGCTGAAAATAGATTGATATGCTAACGGCAGCGCAGAACACATACGTGCGATTACGCGTGTGCTTTTGCTGCGTGTCCAAACTGCTCTTTAAATTCATTAGGTGTGTCGACAAGGCATAACAAGCACAAATGATGCTGAAATGTGTCTTCAGATTTTTGCGTAATGGTACTTTAACGTAAAATGCCTCTCGATTCGAGTACGCCAAAGTGATCTCAGGCCGCTCTCAAGTGAGAGTCATCATAGCATGTTATACCAAACACCAGCTGTTACCAGTGAATTGTATTGGTATAGAAATACTTCCGTCAGCAGTCACAGCTGCAGCTGCACATTGTAATTTCCGGTTATTTGACGTTCTGTTCCTTGGGCCGGGGATAGGCCAAAGGCTAGGAAACTTTGTCCATGCACTGTTCTAAAGAACATTGCGAAGGTAAACGACAATATAAGCAAGATTTTCATTGTATTACAATGAAAATATTGCTTTTACAAAACGGACTTACTGTCTTTTCCTTTCATGGAGCAGAAATGTACAAATCAAGCTTTAACACATTCTACCCCAAATTTTGAAGTTGCCCTCTGAAGGCCTGTATTACAATTCTAGAGACAGATCGAGCATAATAGTTCAAGAGTGGTGCCAAAATAGCTTCGCGCCTATGGGCGCCAAGCTATTCTGACACTACCCTTGAACTAGCATGTTTGATTCATGTCTTGCTGTGATGTGTCGGGGCTGAATGGGTTAATTATGGTTTTAGTTTGCGATTTGGGCAAAACGGCCCTGTACCCTAGGCCACAAGTGTAAACTCGCAAAGCGCACATTAGAGGAAATTGTGTATTCGAGTCAGCCGATTTGTTTATATTCATCAGCTTGACAGGAACGTGTACCAAAGTTCGCGCTGGCAGGAATAGAAGCTCCCAATTCAGACTGTGTACCTTGATACATCTAGTCGAGAAACACCCAAGCAGAAACACGTGGAATGTTTTGTTTTATCGATACCTAACACTTGAAATAAACAGACAGGAGTCTTCGAAGCAGTTAACCCTTTGGGCGTTGGTAGTGGTTTTCAGGAACGCTTCAACGGCAAAATAGGAAACTGGTTTAGGACTACAGTCGGAGTCAGACAAGGCTGCTTGCTCGCACCTACTCTTTTCAACATCTTCCTGGAAAGAATCATTGCAGACGCTCTGAAAGATCATGAAGGAACTGTCAGTATTGGAGGCAGAACAATCACGAGCTTGCGCTTTGCGGACGACATTGATGACCTTGCAGGAACAGAGAAGGAGCTAGCTCAGCTGGTGGAAAAGCTGGACAGTACAGCCATTGCGTATGGAATGGAAATCAGTGCAGAGAAGACCAAACTGATGACAAATAACACCAGTGGCATTGGCACTGACGTCATGATTGGAAGCCAAAAACTAGAAACAGTTAATAAATTAAAATACTTAGGAGCCATTGTGACAGATGAGGGATCAAAACCAGAAATACTGTCCAGGGTTGCGCAGACAACAACAGCACTGACAAAGCACTGACAAGACTGAAGACCATAATATGGAAGGACAGAAACATCACGCTCTGCTCCAAGATCAGACTGATGCGCTCCTTAGTCATCTCAGTGTTTTTGTATGCCTGTGAGTCATGGACCCTCACAGCAGACCTTAAAAGGAATCCTCTGAAATGAGATGTTTTCGAAGGCTGCTTGGCATTTCATACAGAGATCACATCACGAACGAGGAAGTGAGAAGCAGAATCAGACAAGCCATCGGGCCCTATGAAGACCTATTAGCCATTATGAAAAAACGCAAACTGAAGTGGTATGCGCTCAGCAGGACTTGCCAAAACAATCCTGCAAGGCACTGTGCATGGAGGACGAAGGAGAGGAAGACAGAGGAAAAGATGGGAGGACAATATCTCAGAGTGGACAGGACTGAGGCTGGGCGATACGCTAAGAATGGCAGAGAACAGAGAGGAATGGAGGGACTGAGCTGGCCCGGTCAGGGTTGCCAAGTCATCAGTGGTGCCCCAACGGTCGGCAAGACTACGGGATGTAGATAGATAGATAGATAGAGGTTTTCAACCCGCTAGCAACACCCACAGGGTTAATTGCGGACGAGCACGTCAAACTGGTGTTGTAAATGATGCCATCCTTGCTAGCAAGAGGTTTAATACTCATATATGCCTCCTGAGACGGAAAGCGCTGACTGAACCGCAATATCCATGATCTCCGTGCTGTAGCTTGACCAACTTCTGATTGAGAGATAGCGTCCATTGGAGGGGCGCAAGACATATTTAGCGTCTAAATTAGAACTATTAAGCCCTGATAAAGTCGTTGACGACGGCCCTGGAGCTATGGAATGCCCCAATTTTAACTCATTCGAGACGTGCCGCCTCCGGATACGCGGCTTATGCCGCGTATCCGGAGGCGGCACGTCTCTCTCGAATGAGTTAATCAAGTAAAAACCTCGAGCGACTGCTGATATTTTTTCTGAACGGGTTTCCATCGTTTATTTTAATTGCTGCATGTAGTCCACTTCTCAAATCTAGAATCAACTAACACAATCAACCACCTCGTCACTCAACTCCACGAGGCAAAGATCCTCATGAACACCCGCTTCTGCGGGGGTTCGTGAGCATTTGTGCCTCTTGTTGGCCCGCACATTTATATCTACATTCGCCGAGTTAACTAGTTCGAGACGTGCCGCCTCCAGATACGCGCAATAAGCCGCGTATCCGGATGCGGCACGTCTCGAATGAGTTAACGCTAATTGAACGTTCAGTCTATGACGTTTTGAACCTTACAGTTAACGTCCAGTGGAAACTAAATCCTGTATTCAAAGGAGTTACTGTCTACCTGTCATAATTCGTATTTCTTAAAGATTTTACGTATTTATGTTTTAACCCTTTGGCTGTTGGTAGCAGTTTTTGTCGAGAAGTTTCATACAGGAATCATCGCGACAAAAACCGCTACCGACAACCAAAGGGTTAAATGGAGTTAAAAGGTTAACAGTTTAGGGCTTAACGTCGTATGTCTACCACGAAGGTGATTTTGAAGACAAGGCAGCGAAAAAAGTTTTAAATTTTGAACCCAGCTGGGTTCATCGAATCCGCGACCTTTTGGACGAGAATCGAACGCTCTTGTACCTGTGCTCCGGGATCCCCAGCCTCCGCCCCCCCCCCCTCCCTCCCTTCCCCCTAACCCCGCCCAATGGAGTTATTGTCAACATGTAATGTACATTTTTGCGCATTTCTTAGTAATGTACTTCTAACTTCTAGAGTTTGCGTACTTTATATATGCATCCAACCATTATAATTCAACATGTGCTTTTCGCTTAATTGGAAGACAATCAAACACGCGTCATTCAAAAGCAACTGGGGACATGCAGAAAATCACGCCATAGTCTTCAGGGAGTAGGAATGAGTTCCAATTACGAACAACAGAGGCTGTTTAAAGTAAAGGACAAACTACGTACCCTTCTGAGTGCAGTGTCTAGCCGTCACACGTCTTCCCCTCGAGACATGACCTTTTCCGCCTGAGGAAATCCGATGCCGATACAACCAGCAAGAGGCATTGATCTTCATGAGCCCCCGCGGTTGCGGGGACTCATGAAGATCTATGCCTCTTGTAGGTGAAAGAGGTTCGGAGTGTTCCACAACCTCCAGGCGCAAATTCAACCCTCTAATTCTGGCATGAGTGAGATGGTCGTGTACGGTTGGCGGCGAAGGTCAACCCTTGGGTCAAGGGAGACAAACCCCGTGATTCGATAAAGGTAATAATTAGACAATGCGACAAAGTCATACGATCAGGTCTTCAATGTGAAGCGTGTTGACAGGGAGTGACCTCTGAATATTACTGACATAATTATGACCTCGTCCGTTATCCATGTACTACCGATATTGGTCATGCTGATATATAAGTTTACGATGACCCTACCGTTCTAATAGTAAATACAACGCTTTCAGTACGAGAAACAGCTAAAAATAGATTGACATGCTAACGGCAGCGCAGAACTCATACGTGCGATTACGCGTGTGCTTTTGCTGCATGGATCTCTACCGCCGTACCTTTCTGCCAAGCTGTCTGTTTATCGGCCATCATGCACCCTCCGTTCCTCCAGTGTAAAACTTTTTAAAATCCAGAAAGCTTAAACATGAAAACTGTCGGGGATCGTTCTTTCAACTTTTAGCCCCAAGTGTGTGGAACTCGCTGCCAACTGAAATGCGGAATCTGCCCACATTGTCACAGTTCAAAGCTCACTTAAAGACTTTTCTTTTCCGTCGGGCATTTAACATTTAGCTCATCTTTAGCTAACTGTTGACTGCCTTTTATTCTGATCCAAGAGGAAGTGAATGTAAGATGTTGGGAAGAGATGGGGTGGTTTAAAGTAGTGTATAATCGTGCGTATGTCTGAGAGAGAGGGTGTGCTGTTATGCATGCGCAGTGAGTCCAGTGTTTTCCTGGAGAACAGCGCTATACAAGAACTATGTATTATTATTATTATTATTATTATTATTCTACTCATGTTTTGCTTTATTGTCGCGTATCCGGAGGAGGTACGTCTCCAGTGTGGTTAAACGGGACTTTAAAACCACTGGAATTCACTGGGAAGCGCTATACGATCTTTCCGCAGCTGCTGATGCGGGTCAGTTAAATGAGTTAATGACTACAAAGAAAATGAAATAAAAACAAAACCCTTCTGCAGAAACACAAAATCGTGACCCCCGCAGATCTATGCGTGGGATCATGAGATTCTTTGCCACTTGCAGTCGCGCACGCAGCATTATAATTCTCTACAAGGGGCTAAAACTTACTAATGTTTATCATACTAACGAGAGCATTTTAACCTCCTTCACTGCCGAGAAAAACTAAACACAATCCAGCTGCAAGAGACATAGATCCTCATGAGCCCCCGCAATCGCGGGGGCTCATGCGGATCTATGTCTCTTGCTAAGACCAATCTGCATCTGTGTTCCTTGGACCCTTGTGACTTTTGGTCGTTGAATATACAAAGATTTCAGAAATACGACGTGCGTTCTGTGGCAGGGAAGGGGTTCACATCATGTCTGCTGCACTGTGGCTTTGCGAGTAAAAGAAACATTTTGCCATTGCATCATCCTGACCTCAGTCTCCAATAGTTCACGTCCTTATCAAGTGGTGTGTGTGCGATCATATTAGCACCTTGCAATCAAACTCTTGACAATCAGCGCAAAGGGTGATCGGGCCGAACTCGGCCGCAGGGGGTTTGCGAACGACTGGGTGTGGTCCTTACTGCGGTCGACTTGGGCCCGATGAACTCTTGCGCACTGGGAGGTTGTTTGGTACCCGCATCCCATCCAAACCGATCAGCGAGCTTATTCAGGCCACGTAACTCACAGAGCTCTTCCTGTTTCAGGATTACCATGACGGAAGTGACGTCACTGGGGGTGGCGCTGGTGCTGTGCATGCTGGGACAGGTGACCGGCATGCCCTCTTGCGGTGTGGACGCGCGACCTCACAGGTGTTTATCATCAAATGCAATAACAATTGAACTAACTTGAATGCTATAAACAGGGCTCAAAATTAGCGGGGGCCCGGGGCCAAAAACCCGCAAAGTTGATTTCGGGCTCGGAAAGTTGAAAAACGAAGGGCCCGCTTGGCCCGCAAAATAATTCGTCTGCTACAGCTAGCTCTACTCGGCAGTTTCGTATTTGGGCCAAGGGAAGCAACCCACACCGGTGCCCTCACAGTAATAGTATTGTGTTCTTTTTTTTTTTTTTTTTTTTTTTTTTTTGTTATTGTATTTTTAGTTTACTTCTGTTAACTCAAGTGCACATAAGTGTAATATGAATAGATGATTGAAAAAAAAAAAGAAAAGGCAAAATCTGTTTGTTTCACTTTAGTTTATCAGGAAGAGTACTGTTAAGTTTAGTTCCCTTTCATGGTTTTGTTTTGAACTTTTGTGCATTGAGGTCAGATTTTTTGTTAGGTTACTCATATTAAAATTTTAATGATGTGTATTGTGCAATACTCAGTCACAAAACTGAAAAGTATTATACAAGAGACTCACTTGATTTTTTTCTATTTTGTTTAATGGCCATTTCAGGCTCCTAGTCACTGGAATAATTATGTGTGTCACTGAATGTGTGTGTGTGTGTGTTTTGTCCCCTTTTTTGTTGGTAATGTTTGAAAGTGAAAGAAAAGGCAAATAAAAATGACATCACTCAGCAAAATTGGAAATTCAATTGTTTTTATTTTAGATTATCAGACAAATTGTACTTTCTACTTATTATATTGTCAATAATTCTTTTGTTTTTTTGTTTGCATTATTTTTCAAAGTTGGGCCCCGAAAGTTGCTTGTGGGCCCTCAAATTTTTCAATCAAGGGGCCCGGTGGCCCCCAAAGAAAAAAGTTAATTTCTAGCCCTGTTATAAATCTTTGCGATAAAATAGCAGAGCTAACAAATAGACCTACAACAAAAATGAAAGCCGTTCTGACGTTAAGAATGTTAACTTACTCATCTACTATCTACTTGGGGATTAATGCACTTTTTACTTTTACTTGAGCTATAGCGCTTTCTTTACTATTCAGACAAAAGAACAAAAATGAACATAAAAACAGAAAATAGTTTTAACCCGTTTACTGTAACTGACGATACCGCTGGGCGGAAAAGACGCGTTAATAGTGAGGTTAGGTTTGCAACAAACGACTCCTAACAACGAACGTCAGCGAAGTCACGGTGGATAACCAGCTTCTAACATAGTCATAGACAATACTCCGAACATCTCCAAGAGGCACAGATCCTCATGAGCCCGGAGTACGGAGGGATCATGAGGGTCTGTGCCTCTTGGATATGTTCCGAGTGTTTTTGTACACATTAGTTATTCGCTCTTGTTCGTTGTTGGGGCTGAGTCGTTCGTTTCAAACGTAACCTCACTAGTACCCACTGGCCGACGTCGGCCGCAGTGGGCCCTCGCATAGTCGTGCGCAGGCCAGCTGCGACCGACTTTGGCCAAAGACCATTGCTTACTGTGATCGGATTGTTGATCCTTAACTCATTCTACCCCAACACCGAAATCCTTAAATTTGGCCGTTGTCCTCTGAAGACTGCATTGCAGTGCAGGACACAGATCGACCATGATAGTTCAAGGGTGATGCCAGAATAGCTTGGCGCCCATAGGCGCCAAGCTATTCTGGCATCACCCTTGAACTATCATGGTCGATCTTTATCTTCCTGTGGTGTGTCTGGGGTAGAAAGAGTTAAAGCCATAATGTCGGTATAAGTTGTAGTTGATATGGGAGCAGATGAAATTTATATAGTAATTATCCACAACGTATCGGATCGCCTATATGTCCATTCATTTGGATATACTACGATCTGATGCATTGTGCATTGTGTTTAAAACATCCGTCATCATGTGATAAGAGTTACGTCTGCTTATGTGTTTTTATTTGAAAAAGCATTTGCGATTTGATACGGGTTTTTTTTTTTATTTTGATGATCTCTTATCGTCTAATGCATGACTGTACGAGCATCTAGGTTTTTCTTTGCACTAAAACTACCCAAACTACCAGCGACAAATCAGTTCTTGTTATTATCCCTTTGGTTGTCGATAGCGCTTTTTGTCGAGGTGACTCCTGTAGGAATCACCTCGACAAAAAGCACTATCGACAGCCGAAAGGTTAATCTGTATTATGAAACAAGCGCTCAGATCCGTCCGTCGCGCGTCGCCTATCCCTCCTTCCTGTTTTGGACTCGCCATAACAACAGGCTTGTGGCGCATTGGGACTCTCCTTAATTTTGGGATACGGGTCGTATTGCACATGTTGTTTGCCACGCACACGGGTTAGCGCCCCCTATAGTCTATGCTGTAATAAATTTAGAACCTTTCAAAAAACATTTTTACACAGCAAGCAGGGGCGGATGTGCCCAACTTTTTGTTAATTGCTATATCAAAGCCTTTTTTTCTGGAGTTTGGAAACACCTCCCGCCTCCATTTCGAAGGTACAAGAGGTCCTCACACACGTTTGGCTCTCGCATATTACTAGATATCCGATCATTTATTATATATATTATATTATTCTAAGCAACGATTTGTTTTTCTCGGACCATGCCAGGGAAGGGATATGCGGGGACATGTTGATACGCGCGCGGGCCCAGCTGTGTTTCCTGCTGTACACGGACTACCCGGACCACTTCCACCCAGGCAAGCGGTCCGTGGACAACGTCTTCGACCTTCCTATTGAGGCCTTCGCCAAAATGCACTTCCAGGGAGACGGTAAGCGGACGCGAACCAAGTCAGTTCGTTACTCTGGATAACCAGAGTCACAGGGGGTATTTAACTCATAACATCCTGAGCATGACATCATTTTTTTTTATATTCTTCGAAGGCTACATCATAGTTCTGGCGACAGATAGACCATGTTAGTTCAAGGGTGGTGTCGAAATAGCTTGGCGCTTGTAGGCGCCAAGCTATTTCGACACCACCCTGGAACTATCATGGTCGCTCCATAAACTGTCGTAGCATGTCAGGGCGTTATGGGATAATTATACGACTCTGAGTCATTTGTTATATGACTCTGGCTAACTAGATTGATCAGTTCGTGAACTATTTCTGCACAAGAACTGAACGAGCGGTCCTTGGTCGGACCTCGGA